>BLKR01003946.1:0-125475 GCA_011170035.1 Teleogryllus occipitalis
GGGCGACGGGGGCGGCGGGGTGGGCGAGGTTGCGGGGGCGGGCGGGGACGGGCGGGCATGGGCGGGGGCGGAGACGGGTGGGTAAGGGCGGGGGTGGGGACTGACGGGCGGGCGGGAGGGCGGGCGTAGCACGTGGCGCCATCGATCCCCCATGGCCCCCGCGCAGCGCGCGCACCCACCCGCGGCGGCGGCCGTGCAGCCTGGCCACTAGGGCACGAGGGTGGCGGCCCAGGAAGTTACCAGTTGCGACAAAGACGGAAGGAGCAATGGTAACGGGCTGGCACAGGTGGTGGGGGGACAGCGCGGATGGGCGGAAATTGACAGTCGTGCAGATGGGAAAAGTAGGGGACATGACGGTGTGTGGCGTGTTGGTGGAATAGGAGGAGACAAAGACAATGTAGAACAGAGTTGTCCAACTGGCGGGCCACACTGCCATTTATTGTGGCCCGCGAAATGTTATTAGTTAAAAGTGCAAGTTTCTTTTATCCATGTCGGGCTTGAATATTTTGCCCCTAGCGCAAGCATCCTGCAGGGGTCGACACGTCGTTTAATGTAAAAGTTGGTGAAGGTTCGATATAAGGTATTTTTTGTAGTAAATTCAGAAATTAAAATCCATTCCAATTTGATTCACTGCGTTATGCATGGAGGTGGATATTATGCATGGTTTCTCCCCCCCCCTATTTGAGAGTAGCTGGACAAAGTGCCGTGATCAACATGACGGGAAAGCCAGGTGTGGATCGCTCGAGAAAGAAAATATGGCTCACAACCATATTAAAGCTTTTAGTTGTGGCCTCGCAAGTTGGACACTCCTTATATAGAAAGTAGATATGAGTAAAGTGAATGTTTTGTTGGCCGAATTGGATGTGTCACAGTGGCACAGAGCACCGGATTTGTGAAAGGTGTCTGATGGAGATATCTTGGGTCAGGTGAATCCGAAGTTGGTGAACTGGAATTTTTAACTGACGATTAGCAAAGGAGTAACAGCAATAAATATAATGACAGCAATATAAAGCAATTGGAGAAGTGACATCGAAGAATGAGACGGAACTGAGATGAGATGGCGATCCATATGGTTAGTAGTGCAGATAGAAATGGACACATTAAATTGACATTGTCACTGTTGATCTACATAATTTGAAAGAGAATGAGTGAGAGAAAAGAGCGCTTCTGGAGCAGTTTGTAATGGCTTGTTGTGGAGTGGGTCGACAGCTGTTTCGGTCAACGGCTGTGATGCGAAGCAGTGTCGGGAGGCCTCGCGTCGGCTGCAGTGGGTTCGGTGGCGGAGGCGGTTGCCAGCGGGGCTGTGGCGTGGCGTGGCGTGAGCGAGGAGGGTGGCGGTGGGGGTGTAGGTGCGGGGGGCGCAGTGGCAGCCCCAAAGGCAGGAGGGCGCCGCGGGGCGCCCCGTGGGGCTTAGAGGCGCCCGCGGAGGCTTTGCTGGCTTCCTCCAGGCAGGATGGCTGCCGCTGCGGGGGCGGGGCAGGCGGGCTGGCGCACGCGTAGAATGGTAGGGCGCGTCTCCGCGGGCCTCTGTGATCCACTCGCGGGGGCGGGGGCGGATGCCTGCGTCAGCGCGGCGGAGGCGGATGTTTGATGGGGGCGGGGGAGGGGCGGATGCCTGCGTGATGGACGGGAGACAAATGGCTCCGAGACGAGGGGCGCCGCCAGGTGAGAGTGGCTGTGACGGGCAGTTTATTTCACTTGGGTCGGACGCTGCTTCCGATTGTGCCGGGTTGGGGCCCGCGAAGGAGTCACGTGATGCACTCCCAGTCACGTGTCGAGTTTCGAATGGTGATAATATTGCTCGTCGCAATCAATTGAATGGAAAGCATTCATAAATTTTGAAACAATTGAATAGCTGGATTTGATCTTTTTAGACTTTTTAATGGAATGTTACATTTCGTATGATACATATTTTATATTTAATTCTTTTGCAATGAACGAATCTTGTTAATAACAATTTGGGAAAGAACTTATTTTCGTCAGGTCTCATAATATAAATACATTTTATTCATTTCATATGCTTTTGACTGACTCACTGTCAATTCTCAAACATGTTTTCTAATATCTTTTCATATTGAATTTTCTTGTTAAAGACGTACTATTATTTAAGTCTTGTCACGAAGATTAATATTAAAGTATTATTCTAAAGATATTTTGATTGATAACGTAAATACGTCGCATGTCGGGGCCACCATATTCATTAAATGCTAGTTCTATTCATTATAACCATGTTTCACCTTTGGTTGCGGCGCTCCCATTCAGAGCAGCCCGCGCCCGCGCCATACGTGCAACTATCTGCTCGCCAGATTGCGAGTCGCTCTCGGGCGGCGCCGCATATTGAAGCCTGTTCTTATCGCGCACTCCACTCCGCTGCGGCCTCTCCTAATCCTCGCAGCGGCGTGAGCGCGCCTGGCACCGGCGCGTGGACGGCGGCGGGGCCGGGGGCGGGGCCGGGGGCGGGGCCGGGGGCGGGGCCGGGGGCGGGGCCGGGGGCGGGCGCCGGGGGCGGGGCCGGGGGCGGGGCCGGGGGCGCGCGACGCGGAGGGGCGGAGAGTGGGGAAGGCGGCGGGTAATGGGGTCGGGGACGGTGGCGGACGGGGTGTTGGGATAAGGACACGGGGCAGAGGGAGCGGGGGCAGGGGCCAAGACTGGTGCGGGGACGGTGGTGGGGAACGTGATCGGAGACGGGTGTGGTGGCGGGGGCGAGGTGAGAGGGTGGGGACAGACGCGGTGGCAGGGTTCGGGTGCAGTGATGGGGAACGGAGTCGGAGACGGGGGATGGAGGCAGGGGGCGGAGCGGGGACAAGGGCTTGAGAGCTGGGGCAGACGGACCGAGGCGGTGGCGGGGAACCGTGCCGGGGCGGCGGAGGCGGGTGGTGGGCGGGCCCGTGGCTTCGGGCTCATCCCGGCAGCGCTCCGCCCGCGCGTCCGCTCGCTTACCTTTGAAGGGCGCCGTGCGCCGCCGCTTCGCACAAAGCCCTCGACCGCCGATAGCGGACGACCCCCTCCCCTCCCCTCCCCTCCCCCTCTTCCTCTTTTAGGTCTGCGCCACCACTCCACCCCCCTCTCTTCCGTCCCCGTCGTCCCTCCACTGTCCTTTCTTTCCATCGTTCGTGTCATTGGCAATGTTCAGGAACTCCTGCACTCGCAAAGGCTCACTTTATTCTCGTTTCCAGCATCCGCCCGTGTTGTGCAAATTTACTGATTAACACTCGCCAGGGTCAGCCGTTGCCATTGCCTTTTCTCTTGTCATTCTGGTTTATCGCTCGTCCCCATTCATTGATTTCTTTGCCATCTGGTGATATTCTCCTATACACGTGACATAAACCCTATTATGGGAATAAACCCCAATAAACACCATACGGTCGAAGCCATGTTTTGCTCTGACTTTATCCCGATTCTTTGGCCTGCTCCCTTCAACATTTCTGTTATCTCTCAAGCCACTAACATTGTCATCTGTTAGTCTATCTGGCGGATTTTTATCGGATTTATCGACTGCACCTCCCACATTCTAACAGAATTGTCGTAATTAATTTTTCATCACCAAATTTGTCGTATCTGAATAGACCATCTCTGAGATCCAGGAGATAGCCGAACGATAGTGGTAGCTGTTGGGGAATTGGATAAGGGATGCGTGCCAGTAGTAAATTATAATTGGAGTGCAGTTAACTGAGCTAAGGAAACAAAATATTGAAAACACAAGTAGGATGTGCAAAAAGTTGTAATTTAAAGTGATAAGGGAAGGTCAGACAAATAACGATCCCATAAAATAGGGAAAAGAGAGAGTACGAACAATGAGACTTGCACGAAAAAGTAATGGGAATTATTGAATGAGGAGAGGATGGAAAGAATGTTGTGATAATAATGATTGAGTGACAATAAAGGGAAACAAATTAAGATGAAGATAGTGGCAAGAATCAGACGTAGAGGAAAACTCAATGAAAGGTTAAAGTTGGACAAATCGGAAAATGCGAATGTATCGTTAGGTACGCAACCAGATAGCGGGTGACGACACTGAAGTCATATAGGTAGTAAGCTCGTGCTGGTTAGCTTCGAAGCAGGCGGACTGCTTCAAAGGCCATGCCGAAGAGGGCGCTATCGCGGCCTGACGAAGAGGCACACGGAGAGCTCAGAAGAGCGGTGAGAAAGGCCAGCGGGCAATGACTGAGGCTCAGGGAGGCAATGGAGGTGAGATGCATGTTACGCCCTTCTAAAAATGTAGCTCCTCTCCTTTCTTCTCTCTCTTATCGTCTCTCTCGGCTTCAGTTACTTCCAAAACTCTTGCATCTCCTCCTTTTTTCTCAGAAGTGCCCCTAACTTTTTCATTTAATACCCCTTAATAACCCCTTTTTTACTCAATAGGACATTGAAGCTTTCGAGTTAGTTAAAAGAACATTTGACAAAATCTAGATTGCTTTAAATTGAAAATAATTTTTGAAATATTATCGTCGATGGATCTAGTCCACGTTATTAAAAATAATTTTCTTTGATAAATATCATGAATGTAATATGCATGAATGCAACTGTGTATATATTATTTAACGTTTGAGATGGAAGTATGATCGCTCTTTCATTCTAGTTGATTACTATTGCAATCAGTTATATTCTGGCCAACAAGTAACGTTCTGGACACGAAATAATATAACAACATTCAGGAAAATTTGGGCAAAGCAGTCCATGGAAAATATCTAAATAGGAAAGTGGAGATCAATAAAGACCAATCGTTTATGTGGCTAAAATGCGAAGATTGAAGCCAGAAATGGAAGCAGTTTTAACAGCTGTCCAAGATAAGGCGTTGAGAAAATTTTATGTTAAAGCTGTTCTCAAAATTTGCCAAGGTGATAAATGCCGCATTTGCATGGAAGAAGTAGAAACCATTGTTCATATTGTCTCAGCTTGTTCAATTCTAGCAAAGACCGAATACTTGAAAAGACACATCAGGGGGGGGGAGGTTACCTTCACTGTCAGATTTGTACCGCCCTCGAAGTTCTAAACACATGTTCCAAGTGGTACAACACTTACCAAAACCGGTGACATTTGTTGGACTGTGTAAAATACTTTACGACCAAAAACTCGCACGATAGCGGCAAACAAACTGGATATTGTTATTCGAGATTTGGAGAAAACATAGTATCTACTTATAGATGTTCCTGTACCGTGCGATCAAAACATTGTAACCAAGGTGGCAGAGAAACGTCTTAAATTCAAGAGTTTGGTAATCGAGATCAGCTGAATGTGGGGCGTAAGAGCACAGGTCGTCCCGATAGTCATCAGGGGCTCTGGCATTTGTTCCGCAAAATTTGTGTGAAAACTTGCCTATACTCTCAAATCATTCAAAGATTGGGAAATGCAAGACATTACTTTATTGGGAACAACCCTCATTTTAGGCAAAGTATTATAGAGGCACCGATAGTCCCTAGATCTGCTCCTTAGGATGCTGGCTGCAACTCGGAGTATACTTTATAATCAACCGACTCATAATATCTTCAGACGTGAAGTAGAGGAATAAAATAATAATGATAATAATAGTAATATTAATATATTAAGTTTGAAAATATCAACCAGATGGATTTTGGGGATTATTTCTCCATCATCAATAGTTTTAGAGCAAGCACTAAGTATAATGTACAGCAAATTATATATTTAACAAACCTACGTTAACATGTGATTGTAGTCGATCGCCATCTTGATTTTCCTCTCAGTATACAAGATTGAAGAAAAACGAGCGTGGAGAAATTGGAGTAGTCGATCTATTTTCCAGTCAATTTGTCGCCGACGCGAGCAGGTGCAAGTGTATCAAACGAACGTGTAAATAAGAGCAACAGCGTTGTGTAGCGTGGCGTGGCGTGGCGGGGCGAGGAAAAGGGAGAACCTCCACGAAGTCGTAACCGGCTAACGGCCTCCGCTCTTCCGAAGGAGAAGAAGCGCCGTGATGGAGCAAGAAGGTCGCGCTGCGGCGCGCCGTTTCAATTTACCGGCCGAGCAACAGCGAGAGCTTGTCAAAGCACGACGGCTGTTACCGGGAGCGGTAGCTCAGAGCATCAACTGATGTCACTGCAGCGCCTCTGACCGGGAGGTCCTAGATCCCAGTCCTGATGCGACACGATTTTCGACACTAGCTTTTCAGCTAGGTCGAATTCAGTCGCTGTCTGGAGGAGAATTCTAGCGGCCGGCTGCTCTGATCGGTAGTCTTCCGTGGTTTGTCCGATCAACACCAGGCGAATGCCAGAGCAGTACCCTAACAAACGGGCTACGGACCGCGCGCGATCTTTCCTTCCTCTTCCTTCTCCTATCCTCTCCCCTTACACACTCACACTAACACTACCACATATCCCGGGAGACCGGTCGGGGGCTTAGAACTTGTCCCGGGCGGTGCCCCGCTGGTGGGAGAGTCCTGGTTAGGGAGAAACTCCTGCTAGCCGACGGTAGGTCGGATCTCGCCATTCAGCGGGGAAAGATCACCGCCATCTCCAGAGAAAAATCATGAACTACCCTTACGGAACTAATGACCAAAGCAGTTGACGCGCCCGGAAACACGAAAAATCAATCAATCAATCAACTACAGCTCTTTCCTCCTATCTTGGTCGTAGATTCTCGGGAGCATCACTTACCAACTCAAGTCCCATGGTCTGGGTTATTTTAGTTGCGACTCGGCCTTGCTTGCTTTTGTTCTTTCATGGCGTTGTTTTCTACACACTCCCGATTTTTCCAGTTTGAACTAAAAATTGTTCTTTCTTGTTGCCGCTCTCTTCTGTTCTTCTTCCTTTCGTCGTATTCTGTTGCATTATATTGTAGGGTGTCTCATATCATATTCGGAATACATGTACTTTTACAATTTAATCACGTTCTTATTACTCTTCTTCCTCTCTATGACCTACTGGCATCATCCTTTTACTGAAGCTACTTCTTCATGAATGCTTCTTTCTATTTCTTTTAATGTTTCTATGCAGTTTTCAAGAAGATCTCTCCACCATTTCCCCCCTCTTTGCTCATGCGTCTGGGCGTCATCCACAATCAGCTACTTGTTGCTCCTTACCATCCTCTTCCTGCTCCCTCAGCACGATCTGCGTCGGCCTTTTGTACCGGTTCCCGCCTGTCAACGCGGCACGACACACACTGGTTAAGAATGAACGAAAGGCGGGACTAATTCAACCACTTTAACAAGTTACCTCTTCAGTATTGCAAGGGATTGTGCGTTTTAGAATTTCGAAAACATGAATGTGGTAGTAGAAAAAATGACTTATTATTACATATTAAATAAGTTTTGTTTTTATGTGGTTTTGAATCTTATATTCTTTTGCATTAATATAAGAATTCTTTCTTATATTAATTCAAAATATAAAATTGAAAATGGCAAATTAAACACAAAGTATAAAAAGAAGAAAATGCTATGTAAATATGTAAACACAACGTGTTCGTCAGTAAGTTTAAAAAGTTCTCTACCTGATCTATCCCGCACATGTGTACAACAATTTAATAGTTAACTAATAGCGCTCAGTACTTAAAGCTTCAAAAGTTACGTACTCTTTTCGCTCGTTGCCGGGCGTCAGGCACAGAGTTTACCCGTAAGTCGTGGTGCTGAATTAACAGCGTATTGATGTTTTCATTAGAACATGGAGAAGCATCACATACGCAATTTTTAAAACGTTCGTAAACGTACCGCGCTGTAAGGTCTTCTATTGTGAAGAATTTAAATAACGCACGTTATTCAATGCGAACTGGTTATGTCGGCCGCTGTGCCTGAATCCGAGAAAAGTGCAGAAAATTTCGGTGCTAATGTTTTAAACATCGTAATGTTAGGAGAATTTAATGCTAGGATTGATAGGAAAGACAACAATGAAATAATTGGACATTTTAGAGAAGATATTGTAAATAATAACGGTGAGTGAAGTCGTAGGCTTCCGCGGCCAGAGTCAATATTACAATCTTGGCTGTCCGGGTGACGCCGCGTTAATTGATGTGGTGCCGACGTTTCGATCATGTCGTGATCTTCATCAGAGCTCGGAATGTTCTTGTTTATTTATAATAACAATCGCCAATCGTAGCTAGAGGGCTGCCTGTCAACCGCGGGTTGGCGGCGTGGCGCACGATCGGACGGCAGGAAGCGGTCCGCAGTCGGACGGCGCTGGCAGATCCGGAGTCAGACGGCGCGGCGCTCATTGGTGCGGACTCTCACGCAGTCGCCCGACCGGCCGGACTGTTCCGCGCCGTCCGACCTCCATTCGCACCGTACCGTCTGGCCGCGGACCGCGGCGCGCCGTCCGACTCCGGATCTGCCCGCGCCGTCTGACTGCGGACCGCTTCCTGCCGTCCGATCGTGCGCCACGCCGCGACCCCCCGGTTGACAGGCAGCCCTCTAGCTACGACTGGCGATTGTTATTATAAATAAAGAGCATTCCGAGCCCTGATGAAGATCACGACATGATGATCGAAACGTTGGCACCACATCAAATAACGCGGCGTCACCCGGACAGCCAAGATTGTAATAATGGTGAATAATTGATAGATATGTGTTCAAAATAGTTTGACAATACTAAATGTTTTTTATCAACACAACGTTATTCATAATGATCACATCAAGATTCTTTAAACTTATCAATAATATGTTACATTATAATAAGAAAAAATACAACCATTATTTAGTTAATTCAAGAATATTGTTTCCTTAAGTCATAATTTAAGTCAAGCCGATTCCGTAATTACGTATACGCAGCATACTGGGATCTGTGCACTGCAAACGAGTGTTTTCCTCGGTGCTCTTTCTGCTCGCGCCAAAGCACGCTCGCAATCGCAGTCGGTTTAACCAGTCCGTTTCCCGCCCGTCCTCAACCAGTGCACGGCGTGGCGTGGCGTGGCGCGGCGTTCGCGTGCGCGCTAATTGAGCGAGAGAGACGCGCCAAGCGAGGCGCCCTGGGCGCTTTTTGCGCCGCCTCGCCCCGCCCCGCGCCGCCCGCTAAGCGAGAGCGTGCCCGCGCCTGCCCCGCCTGCCGCGCCTGCGCTGTGCGCGTGCGTTGACGGCCGGGGACGTCCCCTGCGGTGTGTCGTTGGCTGCGGGGAGGCAGGCGCGCACTTTGCCGCGCGCACTTTGAAGCGCAGATAGTTTTCTCAATAGTAAGCACCTCCTGCTTACTAGTGAGGAAACTATCTGCGCTTCTTATGGAAAGAATATTTTAGAAACGGATTTCTCGTAGATATACCAGTTGTGCTTGTTTGTTAGTTTGTTTGTTTTTGTGTGTGCGTTATTGTTTGTTTGTGTGCGTGTTTGTTTGTGTGCGTGTTTGTGTGCGTGTTTGTGTGCGTGTTTGTGTGCGTGTTTGTGTGCGTGTTTGTGTGCGTGTTTGTGTGCGTGTTTGTGTGCGTGTGTTTGAGGTTTGTGTGCGTGTGTTTGTTTGTGTTTCTTTGTTTTTGTGCGTGCTTGTTTATGTGTTGTTTTTTTGTGCGTGTTTGTGTGTTTGAAAATTACAGACGCGAGAGAAACTTTGAAAGTAGGAGTATAAATAATTTCTAACAAGGCGGAAGGAGAACGCTTCTCATCACATCAACATGTGTTACAATAAATGAAGGCGATTTTCAAGTACTCATTTTATTAGGAATGGCATTTTCGAAGAGTAACTGAAGTTCAGAAGAATATGAAAGATGAAAGAAAAATGTTACATTTAAATAGTACTTTGTAATCTAAATAGGCTAAATAGGAAATAATAAATCATTCGTATAAATGAATGCACGGGTTTACGAAAATATTTAAACCAGTTTCTTTCTCTTCACACCAAAAATATCATCCACATTACATTTAAAGTCATCCATAATTACATTTTTTATTTGCATACATCTGAAACAGTTTTAATGCATACAATCTTGACTGATACTTGTCATTCCGTACATTTCCCATTCATTATTTATAGATTTTATTTGTAGCGAATAAATATTCATCAGTTCGTTGTCGATGTTTCTGCTACTGCAGGTTATGTCACACATTTTATATGTTATCGTGTTGTAGAATCATATTTACTTTGTAGATAAATGTTGAAAAATCGGTTTGACAGTAACGGTTTTTTTGTATTTTGTATATTTTTCAAGAGTTACAAATTGGAACTCTTGCTTATTTACGATATTGTATGTAAAATCATTGATATATACGAAATTGACTCCGTCAAGTGTTCTCCCTTGATGGATGCAACGTCACATTGGGCAATTGTGTCCTCTGAATTTCGCTCTTTCCTGATAGTGCGAAATACCAATCGCGCTCACCTGCCGTGCAGCCTCGCACGCCGGGCGATAAAAGTCCTCGACCCGAGACGGATTGCGCCGTTAACGCGCTCGCGGGCGGCGGCGACACGACGCGGGCAGCGCGCGTCAATGAGCGCGTGGCCTCTCTCCCCACGCCCTTCCCGCACCGCCCACTCCCACCCCGCTCGCCTCGCCAGCGTCCCGCCCCCGCCCCGCTGCGACCCACTCCGCGGCCCGCCCCCGCCCCCGCACCCCGCCCTCGTGCCCCGGCCGCGCGCCCCGCCTTCGCCTCCGCGCCCCGCCCCCGCCCCCGCGCCTCGCCCCCCGCCCTCGTGCCCTGCCCTCGCGCCCCGCCAACGCGCCCGCCCCCGCGCCCCGCCCCCGATCCCAAGTACCTCCCGCCCCTCCCCTCTCCCTCCACCCTCTTCCTGCCTCCGCGTCTCACCCCCGTACCCACGCTTCTCCCTTGCGCCCCGCCCCATCACTCTCTTTCGGGCTTCCCACTCAGATTTCACCCCACGACTCCTCCCCCCATCGCGACCCGTCTCCGTCCACCTCCCCGCTTTCCACCTCTTGACTGCAGATCACTTCTTCTTCCGCCTCCCCCGCCCCCTGCCCCTCAACCACACCTCGGACGCTGTTTCTCTGTCCTGCTCCGCGCCGACCTCCCACCTGCCCCGCCCCCGCCCCCGCGAGGCGTGCTGCCCGCTTCGGGAGCGCGCGCGGGCGCGTGGCCGAGGCGGATGCGGCAGCGCGCGCTCATAGGAATCAATGGCCGGAGCGCGGGGCTGGCCTCTTTTCCGGAATGGATGCGGAGTGGTCATTCAAGGGTTTACGGAGTGGGGTTACAAGCTTTCACTGGTGCTGGGAGGGAGTGAACCACAATATAATCAGACCTTCGTCGAATACTCCATCTAGCGGTCTCGTTTTTTTCTTAGCACAGAGATTTAGCAGAGGTGGAAAGTGAACAAACAATTGCAGAATGATATTTCGAAGACATTTTTCTCTTTTTGTGTACTATGCTATTCGCGAAGTTAATTGAAAGTTATTTCATATATTAATGAATGAATGCGGATTTTTTTTCGAATTCTCATATTGTGTGATCATAGTCAATAGCGCAGTCAAGAGGCGGAGGCGGCGGCGGCGGTGGCGGCCGCACCTGAAGCGTGAGTCCCATCAAACGCCGATAAAATATTAACAAACACAGTTTTCACTCATTTTCTATAGTAGCGAATATCATTCAAACGAATACGTTATAAATACTATGAATTATCAAATATTAAATCAATTTTAAATTCAGCCTTAATGAAAAATTCTTTATAGAAATCATCAAGTCGGTTGGGCACAACACCTAAATTACCCCACAGAAAGATTCTGGTTAAACTAGTAAGACTAGAAAATAATAACTATGAAAAATGAGAAATGATGGAATGAGACGCAAGGTAAACAGAAGCCTTCATATAGCTTTTTGAAAAATAATTAAAAAATATTATTGAAATTTTATTTTGCTTTTTATAATGAATTAAACATTTTTTATCCTTTCCCCTAATATTCTTCAAAATTAACACGGAAATCAATTTAAATAATGCTTCGGATTCGAACACTCCGTAAAAAATATTCAATATATGGTAACTGATATTAATGCCACACTTCCAAACCACACATTATACCTTGTTACTGCGACCTTTCATTTCGTCAGAAATAGTGAAATGTACGTCGGCGTAAAGCCACTTCAAATGCTGTGTGACATAATATGTGCTTGGCCATGAGCAATATACATTTCATATTTTACGCCATGGGGTGCCAGGGGATGAGTCGTTGACACACGAAAGTGAAACTGCGTAATTCATCGCGAGAATCCGACGTCGGGTTCTATTTTCATTACGCCATCACACACGTTTGTGAGTTTCAAACGTCAGTATGCTATTTAGCTCGGCAATGTATGGTAATTACCATCTATCACATCTGTTATTTCTCAAAATCTTTCTTCTTATTTCGTTATAAAGTGCGGTTACTCTGAAACTCATTATTACATAACAATTATTACGCATGCATTGTTTGCAACTTTCATTAATGTACACTTTTAGAGTGCTATTGCGAATAAAAAGAAATCTTTAGAGATTGGCAATCACTGTGGGAGCTATGCTCATGTTACCGAGTCGGTAGCAGCAAAGACCGACGGCTTGGTAGCAGTGGATCAACCGTCACCTGTCACTTGTCGTTTTCAACCTTTCTATTTTTCGTTGATGTTTCTATCGTTTGCTGACTGTGGTTCAAGGAAAAAAAATGCGTTCTTTTTCCGATGATTTTGAATCAGTGGCGGTAATAAATTTTTCTTATGCCCATTTTCTGGGCATATCATAAAATATTCAGGTTCTAATTAATATAAACAAATACGAAATCCAGGGGTATGCTCTTATGAGACTTGTGTCGCGGATAAATAAGTTGATGGCATACAAAGACTTTTCAAAGAATGTACTCGCAGTACCAGAGTTATTGTGACAGAGGATTTCCTCTCATCAATTTTTACTTCTCCCTTTTATACTACTATCGTGTAAGGAGGGAAAGTATTTGAATCTTCTCAACAATAAGATCTAGTATATTGGCCCTAATATCCATGTTTGAGGTTCTTTTCAGGTGCAACTTTGCACACACGTCATGAAGATGTATTAGTGCTGCTTCAAAGACGGCAAAGATTGCTGCAGATGGAGAGGAGATACATGCAATTTTGTACCCGAAAATCGATTTATATAAACGGATGGATGATTGAATGTATTCGTATGTATGTGTCACGAGAAACTCTTTCAGATTAGGCGATTGAGTTGGTTAATACGTCGGGGAAAGATCTAGTTGTGCATTTACGGAGATCATTTTGATTTTTGAATTTTATGGCTACTTTATATGAAGCCCCTATGATATTTTCATCATTTTCTGGAAAATGCCAGAAATTGTTTTCTTGAAGTTTTTTGCTCATATAAAAGATAGTGTTTTTATATGTGGGTTAGTTCCATTTTCATGAAAATCTCTGCCATTTAGAAAGTTGCAAAAATCTTTATATTAAAAACACTAAAAGTTTTTCGTTGAGCTTTACACTCAACCCAATTTCGTGATTTTGGCTTTAAATAAAGGAAATGGGCACCACACGCTCTATCGCGTACTATTATTAACCGGCGGTATTGTACCAACACAAAATTTCAATATTATAAAAAAACAGTAAAATGTACGGTTATCTACCGCCATTTGCTTATTATTTCTTTGTGTTTATAATCGATTAATTGAAAGGACTCGATGTTTCCTCTTCGAGCAAACATGTGAGTGTAAGATTGTTATTAGTGAAGATTATACACTCCGTTTTCTTAAATTCAAAGAGTGTTCTTAATTACAAATATTTGTGAGTTTATGTAAACGCAATGTCTAGCAATCGTCTGACACGTGTATTTTCTGACAAAAATTTCAGTGGTTATAATTATGTGGTACATTATGTTTTTAAGGTAAGAGGGACAGAAAGATTTCTTTGCTATATTTCCTTACAGATTACATGCACAGATCTTGGTAAATATAAAAAAAATTCCTTACTTTTTCATAAAGATGTTGAATTCTGGGTACACAGTAAATAGTGATTTTATTGTTGTCCAATGCAAGCAATGTGCAAACGTCTCTCACTTCATTATTCTTTGAGAGTTAATACTGTACGATATGAAACAATGTTTTAGGGGTTTTCCATTTGCATGTAGTGAAGTAGTAGAACTTTTTTAACCTTTCTACAACCACATCCCGCAGATATTTAACTTTCGGAGAGCAACCTAGCTGCTTGAAATGATAAAATATAGCAACTTTCTAAGCCATTTTTCAGTCACATTGATTCTTTGGTCTGGATGTTTCCTAATAATAAATTTATTCAATTATAGAGCCTTAAATGATGTCAGGCACCTTTCTAAACATCTGAGTAATCGTTGAGTGATAACACTGAGAGGGGGAAAAGTTCCTGCATGCTGTGCATTCCCACTAGTTTCAGTTGGAAAGTTTTTCATATTGCAATGACTTAAGAATAAGGAGTGAATGTGCAGATTTCTTGGAACGTACACCCACAACACACTACACATTTCAAGCGGCGTTCTCAGGTCGGAGTTTCCATGGCACCCTCGCTTTCAGCGCCCGGGACCTCGACAGAAAAGACACTCTCGGCGCGGCATCGACCCTTCCAGAAATTAATGGCCGAGAGACAGCGCAGAAGATGAGCCCCCGGACAAAAGAAAGGCGGCAGCGAGGGTGGGCGTGGCCACAACTCCCAAGGTGACCGCGGGCGCCGCGGCGAAGTTAGCGCCCGCTGGCCTGTTTCTTCAAGTTTCGATTCTGGAAGCCGTCCAATTACTTCCTTGTATATAGATGTCCGAAAGATTTCGGTTTTCCGAAAAGTTCTTAAAGCGAGCTGAGAGGGAAGGTGTTCATTTAATGATCTGAAATGAGTTTTCGTGACTTTCTTGCGAATGAGAACTCTCTTTCGTGTAAGTGCCAGAAAGTTGTAAAAAACTTTCTGAGAGAACTAATGAGAAAAGCGATAACATCAGCTTCTTCGTATATATTGAGGATCATAATTAGGTTTACGGCGACGAGGGCATGAAGTAATACTGTGTGAAAGAGGAATTTTAAAAAAATCTTTATAGTACGAAAATATTCTTTGAAAGATAAAATTTTCAATTAACAATCAAATAAATTAATAAATAATTCCTAAACAATTTATTCATTGATCATGCTTATATTATTTTGCATTTCTGTGACTGCCGCGAAAATGTTGGTAAATTTTAATGTATAATAAAACATGTTAGAATTATACTTCACCGGTCAATATTTATTTGATGCGTCATGGTTTTCATTTCGCAAATTTTATGGAATGTACAAAACGTCTAAGATAAAGACCAAAAGGCAGATCTGCACTCCTCCTGGCCGTTAAATTTGACTTGCAACCAGCATGGTGATTTCACTCGTGGAAACGCTCATCTCTGATAGAGCAAGTGCAATCTTGCGCGAGAACTCCGGTAAGAAAGCACTTTACGTGGGAGAGGGACGATTTTACCTTTCCTCTCTGTAAATACTCTGTAAGACCGCAACGTTTCCATCAGTGACAGACAAATACTTGTAGAGTTTGAAAGAAGATAAAAGCAAAAGGAACGATATTTATGAGTACAATTAGTACAGAAATTGATTGGACACCACTTGACTTTACTCAATTGTAAATATGTCTGCAGTTTTGGATGAAAAAAAAACTTAAAAATGACTTTATTGTAATTTTATGATTCTCAACATTCTTAACAAATCAACTTAAAAATAGAACGTCTTTAAAAGCAGAAGTAACAAGAATGTGTAATAAGTGCAATATAACTTTAGACACTAAATGAAATACAAGAAAAAGTAGGTTTTGTTATAGAAAATGTGTTCCTGGGCAGCTTAAGTCACTCTTTCTTTACCCACTCTCCTTCAATACCCTTCGCCGTTCCCCCCCATCACAGTTGCTTGGACCTTCTTAGCAACAACGTCGCCTTTGCAATGTGTCCCAAGAGGAGGAATTCACTATCCGGGAACGCCAGCAAATTATCCAATTTCACAATCGGTGCAAATCCGTACGGAACTTTTCTCGTTCGACCAGAGTTCCCAAATCTACGTTACATGATAGAGTTAAGAGAAGGCAAACCCTTGAAAAATAAGTGGTCGTCCTAGACAGTTGGGTCAAAATGAGCCAGCTTGCACGGTGGAGAAGCCCAATGCTTTGCCAACACTACGAACTTCCTCTGACGCCATTCTTATATCCCCTCCAAATCCAGAAAGGGGTGTACACGATGAAATGGGTGTAAGGGCAGAGCTTATTCGAAATATATCGAAGAATGGTTAATTAATTCGAATCTCCTGGATATTTTCTATTCAACATCCAAGTTATGAATTTTGTTAATATACATTATAAATTAATTTCACGTTTAATTTCTTCTAATGTTTTGTTTTGCATAATAATTTTTGTCAAGAATCAGAAACATATTGAAATGGCAAATTCTTTGCCTGTTTTTTGGTTGTTTTATTAAATTATTTAATTTTTTTATTTGTTTTATTTAGCAATAATATTAATAAATTACAAATATCTTTGTGGCCTACATGTGCCACGACCACATGTACCTCTATGTGCTACGATCTTGCCAGCAGCTCTTTTGGATGAGGGTGATTGCGTTTCTCCGCCTCACTGTACATAACGTGTTGCGACACAAGGCGTTTCATTTTTGAGTTACACATATTAAATTTTAAAACAGTTCAGGCAATACGAATAAGGTTTTGAATTTAACAAGAAACACGTTAATTTTCATTTTAGCGGAATGTCATCTTTTCTGATGGGATGATTTTCCGCTTTTGGAAGGGATGGTCGGTGTGTAGAGGGGGGAAAAGAACACGGCGTTGAAACCACTTAATAAATTTCCATCATAAAACATGGAGGTGGTTTGGTCTTAGTATGGGGATATACGAGTGCTAATGGAGACGAGAATTTGCGCAACATTGATGGAATAATGAAACTGTATGTTAATAATGACATTATGAAGAATAATTTGAGAACTAGAGCATCTAGAATAAGTTTTAAAGATATTATAATATTTCAACCAGACAATGTTCCAAAGTACATTACTTTCAACACGAAATTTTGGCCGTTGAACAATAAACCTAACCAATTGCACTTTCCTTCACAAGCCCTGGACCTAAACCTAATACAAAATTATGGAAGTTTTCTGGGAAAAAATATAAATGAATCTAACAAATTGAACCTAAATAGAATGTTACGAGAAGAATGGAGTAGTGTTTCTCCCTAAATGGTTGAAAACTTGTGCAATCCAGACGAGTGCAGTGATATGCACCAAGAATACTTCCAAAACCTCTCGTCAGCGATACAAGTCCGTAAAGCAACAAGCAATTTATTCACTTTCTAAACTCCCTGTTTATAGATTTAGGTTTAGAAATAATAGTGGTGAAAAATAAAGACAAAGCATAATGTAAAGAACCGAGAATAACTAGTTTTACATTATTTGAAGCAAAACTACGCTTTTTTGAGAAATAGGTAATGAATGCTAAGCTAATAACTTGATGCTGTGGTGTGAAATTGAAAAATATCAACCTTAAATAAATCAAAAGAAAGTAACTTTTTCTCTTACAAGAAATAGACGTCCATTGGAATAAGACAGACACGGTTAAAAGGCCATTAATTTTAGTGGAATAAAACCCATGTGAAGTAGAGACCATCCTTTTCTACAGTGAAATCTAAATTATAAGATTCCAATCTAAGAGATGAATGGGATAAACATGATCTTTAGCAATAATCTTCACTTTAGCATATCTACTATGGTCTAAACTTTTCGGGCACCAAATCTCAGGAAATAGGTCTTCCGCCTCTTGTCCATAGTTCCAGAACGTAGCACTCTGGCGTAATGCGCGGGAAGCGGCAAGGGGCCGTGCCCGGCGAGGGCAGCGTTGAGCCCGCGCGACGAGGCACGTGGGACCTCGAGGGATGATCGATCCGGAAGATATGGAAATCGCCGAATCCGCGGCCGAAAAGCGCTCTGGGGCCGCGCGCCCCCACGCGTCGCGTCGCCTCGTCGTAAAACGAGACTGTCGACGACGCTTCAGAATCGGATCGTGATAGATATGGAAAACGAGCCAATAAAACGCCGCGACCTGACAGCTCCGCCTGCCCTCGCGGAGATGGGCCGCCCTATGCCCCTCCGCGGGACGCCGCGCCGTTTACCGCTTTGACGCCACTGCCGTCGTCACTGCCGCCTCCGACGCCGTCCCATCCGCCGCCTTCCTTGCCATCGCAGTTGCCTGCGTTTCGTCCCCGCCACTGCTGACGCCCTTGCCTTCGCAGCCCTCGCTAACGCCGCCGCCGCCACTGCCTCCTCCGTCGCCGTCCCATCCGTCGCCGTCCCATCCGTCGCCGTCCCATCCGTCGCCGTCCCATCCGTCGCCGTCCCATCCGTCGCCGTCCCATCCGTCGCGTCCCATCCGTCGCCGTCCCATCCGTCGCCGTCCCATCCGTCGCTGTCCCATCCGTCGCCGTCCCATCCGTCGCCGTCCCATCCGTCGCCGTCCCATCCGTCGCCGTCCCATCCGTCGCCGTCCCATCCGTCGCCGTCCCATCCGTCGCCGTCCCATCCGTCGCCGTCCCACCCGTCGCCGTCCCATCCGTCGCCGTCCCATCCGTCGCCGTCCCATCCGTCGCCGTCCCATCCGTCGCCGTCCCATCCGTCGCCGTCCCATCCGTCGCCGTCCCATCCGTCGCGTGTCCCATCCGTCCGTCGCGTCCCATCCGTCGCCGTCCCATCCGTCGCCGTCCCATCCGTCGCCGTCCCATCCGTCGCCGTCCCATCCGTCGCCGTCCCATCCGTCGCCGTCCCATCCGTCGCCGTCCCATCCGTCGCCGTCCCATCCGTCGCCTTCCTTGCCAACAGTTTCCTGCGCTTCGTCCCCCGCCGCTTCCGTCGGCCTTTACGTCTTCGCAGCCCTCACTAACGCCACTTCCGCCGCCTGCATGGTTTTCGCTCTTTTCCTCTTTCTCTCTCCCATTGTCAACTGCTTTTCAGTTCTCGATTCTTTTCGTTTCGTATCGCTTTTTGGGAAATACTGCTCTTAAGATCCATTGGTCATTCCATCATCTCCTTCACTTCTGACCGTCATCTTCCTTTCACTTGGGCACATCAGCTTTCTGCTCGTCGTGTTCCTTTTCACATGTCATCTTCCGGACTTCCATTTCGCAGCAAACCCTTTTCCAGGCAAAAATAATTCCCTTTTCGATGCTCGTTTCCTCAAGCCATCGTTTTCTGCAGATGCGCATTCCGCGGCCTCCCCACCGATTGATCATAACCGCTTTCTCTCTCGTTTATTCACTCCACTATTGCTTCGTTCCCTTACGTCCTATTCTCATCTCGACCGTCGATTCTGACGGAACTTACGTAATATTCCTTGGTCATTTTATCTCTATCTGGGGTGTTATAACCTACTCTTTACTAAACTTCCGCACACTAGCACTTCACTGTCTTCGCTCTTTCTCTGATAGTTAACTTTTTCCCACCCTCTATCGCGCGATCTACCCTCCTCTGCTTCTGGAATAAAGATTCCAACATTTGAAGCTTATTTCCAGCCATCATCTTTCCTAGTCATTTTTCTTCTCCACTCTTTTTCTCCACTATTTTTCCTTACGCCAATGTTATTCAAGTGTCTCTTCCATCTTTTTTCCTGCCCGCCGCCGTGGGTAACTAGACGAAATATCTTTTTTTGGTTAGGCGCTTAATTTCTTGGTGGCTGGTGAAGCAAATTTCGGCCAATTGCTCACGTTTTTCTTTCTCTTGCCTGCGGGGTCGGCGGCTTATGCGCCATCCTCAGAATCGAGGGTCGTCGAACACTAATCGGCTGTGAACCCCTCCTCGGCTGAAATCGAGGCGTCTTTGAGGTGAGATTGGAGTTGTAGCCGTAGGGGGGTGGGGGGCGGAGAGACGGCGAAAGAGGAGTTATGGCGAAGGTGGAGGTGTAGCGGAAGGAGGTTCGGCGACGGCAAATCAGAGTATTTCAACAGTTGGCTAGACGATGGGGATGGGAAATTCCAAGCTAACAGGTTGTAGTAGTGTTCAAGTAGTGTTTATTAATTTTTTTAAATTTATTTATTTTACGTCAAAAACAGTTAAAACTGTGTATGACGTGCTCTGGGGAGAAGTGAATTCTGTGCACGTTTTCTAAATTCTGTAATCCCAACACAAATTCATATACTACTTGAATTTTGAATTAATTAAAAAAAACCGCTCCCATGTAATAACATTTATTTTAAAGGATAAATAAGCAATACATTTTGGGCTCTTATCCATTATGTCCTTTGTCAAGGAATAATACTTCCTGCCGCGACAAGATGGAAACGATAATTTGAATAACTATATTTCCCACTGAATTCTAGAAGTCGTGCACAGATAATGAAGTTACATTTATGTCCAGAAGCAAAACAAGAGGCCATCTCAGCATTTGCCCAATGGATCAGGGAAACTGGATGAAAAACCTGATCGAGATGAGGGCCATTGACCCAGAAGCTGCAATACTATACTTGTTACATATTGTTTAGAATTATAAAGTCCAAAGTGCCGACAGAAGCGGGAGAAACTATGACAAAGACTCCGCATAAAAGGAATGTTTTCTTTTGGTGGCGACGAAAGCGATGGTGGTGGGGCGGCAGAGTGGGTGGTTGACGGCGGAGGCAATGGTGGTTAGGCGGCGCGCGGGGGATGGCGACGGAGGTGGTGCGGGGCGATGGGATTGGCCAGGGATTCGGCGGGCGGCGCCGTGAATATGCCGCCTGTCGTTTTCGCTTTCATTTCCATTTCCGGTTTCTCCCGCGCGAGAGCTTCAGACGCAATGCACGAGCCCAAAGGGATAAAATCGAGAGCCGTAAAAGAGAGAGAGTAAAATTCACTTGGGGAAAAATTGATCCGAAAAGGCCAAAAATGTAGAAATGCTATTTTATTTGACATTTTGTGGTATTAAACAGTGAATTTGATGTATAAAACAAATACATTTGCGCTATTTATTTTGGTGGACTTAAAATAGATTTTCATTTAACTTCAATGGGTTTAGTGAGAAAATAGCAAAAAAGATGTTTTAAACGAGATTGTGTAAACCTGAGCTGGTAGAAAAACAATAATTTTGCAATTTTATAAATATTGGATTTCCACCATCATTGAATTTTGAGTAGAACCTCAGCAGTAGAGATGGGAGTTTGGTCACGTTCATTCTCAGAATATATTCTAAGCACGAAAGTGGAATTTATTTTCTTTCTATTTCGTGCTGTTTAAGTTATTCATCTCTCCCTCCTTGATTCCTACGATCTTGTTACGAGTATCCTCCAGTGCGTGGAGGATTAATATTATCAACACCCTACATTTTTAAATTACAATTCTCGTAGCTGTTAGCTTTGAGTTATTGCTATCACATTGTATTAGTACTTAAAAGAGTTATAAAACATATTATAATGTTCTCTTCTCTCTGGAGTTTCCGAGCGCAAGAGTGATACATCTGCATTGATTTAAGTTTTCGTTAATAAAAGTTCCATGTATGGAAATAAAGACATGTAAGCAAATTGCAAACCCGACGATCAGGTGTAAATAATGTCATTTGACATTTTAACGCAATGTAGATTATTAGGAAAATAGTAGTGCAAAAACAGCAATACTTTCACTAATTTTAACGGTTACGTAATATTATAATTAGGGGACAGTTTTTGACGACTTAAAACATTGCCAAAAATGATCAATAAAATGCCAATTGAATGATTTAAAAACGCCCGAAAACAAAGAAAAATGACGTAATAATATTGGATCAAAACCACTTCAAATGAACATCTCAAGCGGTTGAAAATGTCACTGATGTAATCAAGGTTTATTCCTGTTTCTCAAGTGAACTCAGCTTGCAAACTTTACGTTTGAACTGTTCTTTACAAAAGCATATCTGCCTTTATTTATCGTGAAATCGGCCGAACTCACAATGGCGCCGATAGACGTCACACGAACGTTACATTACATAGTACTCACAAGGTTGACATTAAAATATATGAGCGAAGAAATCGAATACGCTACTCAGGAATTCTTTGTTGAACATTTGTTGCATCTCGTAAATATTGTTTGAAGCAAGTACCATTGAAATTATATAAAAATCGATGAAATAAGAGGAAAATGCATTAAAAATGACGTAAAAAGGTAAAAAAATGACTTATTAGTAGTAATATACCAAAAATGGGAAAAATGACATGAAGTTTGGAAATTAGTTTTTGTCATATGAAATCGATTTCTGTACTAAACAGCATTGTCCGAAAGTCAAAAGAAAAATAAATGACATTTCAATTAAAATCCGCCCCCTAATTATAATACTACTTGAATTCGCCAAAGTATTTTCAAAGCTCAAAAATTGTTTGCCCACGCTGAAATTCGAACTCTGGAATTCAGGTTTCACAAGCATTCTCTTATCTACTACTACACCAAACGCCTGACCTGTCTTAGCAATTGTCATTAAAGTTCTTGCGGCGCTTCAAGAAGAAAGTTGAACAATCCATAATTGAAACGTCTTTTATTTAACAAAAAATTAGAGGTTTTAATGAAAATTGCATCTTAATATGTAATTTTAAAGGGCAAATTTCTTTCAGAAAAAGCTCTTATCTTTTTAAAAGACGCCGCAAGAAATTGACTTTTGAAATTTTTCAAAATTCAGAGGTTCCAACGAAAATTGGACCGGCGCCATGATTATCAGACCTACGCCATGTTCAGGGGTCTATTAAAAAGGAATTAAAGAAAGAAATTGAAATTTTATTTGAGAAAATCTTTTTTTTGTTAATTGACTATATTTTACGCAATACGATACGAAAACTACTTATAGTTTCGAAATTAACTTAAGAATAAAAATTAACGAACATTAACTTTTTGAAGATCTCACTTTGAAGAATAGATTTTATTAAAGAAAAAATCTCTTTCTTCATTACTGTAGCTGTAGGAAGACGGCGAAAAAAATGCGTTCTGTGCTGTCTTGAAAAAATATGATAAAGTTGGAGTAATTTTTATGGAAATTTGAAAATGTTATTGAAACTTCCTTTAAATTATTCCGAAAACAAATCTGTTAATTTCGGGCTTAGAGTTTGGCCAGATTGTTTGGGATACATAAATTTTAGAGAAAAATATCTGGAGGATTTAGGTGCTAATATTGTCCATTGGCGGACAGACAGACGTTTTGCCTCAAAGGAATTTTTTGATATCAAGGACCCACAAAATGTGAATTCTGACTACACTAAGTATTGGGGAGAGTAATTTATTACATAAAGAATTATTCACTTTTTCGATATCAAGGCTCCATAAAAATGGGATTTTGTGTCGAAAAATCGCCGTTTTCTACGGCAACATTGCAATACTTTTTCTTTACTACGTAAGTACGTGATAGAGGAGAGTTTAAAAAGACCTAAAAGAAGATGGAGTACCTATGTCGATTTTTCAAGACAGTTCAGGAACAGAGAGAAATAACTTGAACGTTATGACTTGTGTGGCACGTGCGCGTACAGCTGTGGGATGACACTGCATTTCCATTAAGAGCCGAGAAACTTTGGCCACCATTATTTCCTCGCGTTCGTTCGAAATAAAACGAACGCATGAACAGAGCGACCGGGGCGGTCGGGAGGTCAGTTTCATAGCCGTTCGGCGGCGCGCCCCACGATAATATGGCTTCAGAGCCACTCGCGGTGAGGCCTCAGCGCTAAGGCCTCATTCACAATGCAAACTTAAACGTAGCGTAATGCTGTGAACTTAGCCGTAAAATTTACACGTAAAAACAAGCATTTACAATGACGAAAGTACCGGGAGCGGTAGCTCAGTGCATCAACTGATGTCACTGCAGCGCCTCTGACCGGGAGGTCCTAGGATCGAGTCCTGACGGCGGCAGGATTTTCGACACTAGCT
This sequence comes from Teleogryllus occipitalis, assembly GCA_011170035.1. Classification (NCBI taxonomy): domain Eukaryota; kingdom Metazoa; phylum Arthropoda; class Insecta; order Orthoptera; family Gryllidae; genus Teleogryllus; species Teleogryllus occipitalis. The sequence continues at coordinate 23,724 of BLKR01003946.1, forward strand.
TTTCAGCTAGGTCGAATTCAGTTGCTGTCTGGCGGAGATTTCTAGCGGCCGGCTGCTCTGATCGGTAGTTTTCCGTGGTTTCTCCGATCAACACCAGGTGAATGCCGGAGCAGTACCCTAACAAACGGGCCACGGACCGCGCGCGATCTGTCCTTCCTCTTCCTTTTTTTATCCTCTCCCCTTACACACACTTACACTAACATGCACTACACTACCACATATTCCGGGAGACCGGTCGGGAGCTTAGAGCTACTCCCGGCTGGGGCGGTGCCCCGCTGGTGGGAGAGTCCTGGTTAGGGAGAAACCCCACTAGCCAACGGTAGGTCGGTGCCGGATCTCGCCATCCAGCGGGGGAAGATCACCGCCATCTCCCGAGAAAAAAACATGCACTACACTAACGGGACAAATGACCAAAGCAGTTGACGCGCCCGGAAACACGAAAAAATCAATCAATCAATCAATGACGAAAGTGAGCTGGAACGTAAGTTTCGCCTGAACCAATCAGAATTCAACGTACTGAAACTTGATCGATTCGTTTCTAGCACGGTGGAAAGATCTTTCCATCATCGCTTCTAGCTTTTTCTTCGATATTTTAATCGATTTGTCTTTATATATATATATATATATATATATATATATATATATATATATATATATATATATATATATATATAAGTAGCTGTTGTAGTTGTGCTCGCATTTCCTTCATCATATAAACAAGGATTCTCTCGTACAAAATTCACGAGTAATTCGTAAAACATAATTAGTTTATTCCCCATGTCAATTAAAGTCACAATAAAAATTGCCCAAATTCTTACTTTGAATTCACTACATGCATCAAAACTGTTCGCAAACTAGTGTTCTACATTACAATAACAAAATGACATAACCACAAACTACCTCAACACAATCTGAAATCGACCTTCCACACTGCTCTCTGATTGGTGTTCGGTAGAATTCCTACGCAAACTTAACGTAAAAGCTTGCAGCTTGTCAACTCTTTACGTCTACGGATTTACGTCTACGGTTACGTGAAGGCATTGTGAATGGTCTCGTTTAGTAACTCATTTGTAGGTTTTGCGGCTACGTTACGTTTACGTTTAAGTGTGCATTGTGAATGAGGCGTAACGCAGAGCAATGGCACGACAAGCCGACGAGCGCTTGGAAGAAAGGCCAATTGGCGGCCGAGGAATTGATATCCGGCCACCCGCGCTGATTTATTGCGCGTCCCTCGCGGCCCTGCTTACGCAAAAATCGATGGGGGCGGGCCCCCTTGCGCTGGCCGCTCCGGGTGGCACGTCTTCGCTCAGTCAATTCGGGTTGGGGCAGGCACATCAACCCCGAGGCACATAGTTCACAGGCTCATGTTGTGCGAGAGCGAGAATGATATTCTGGTGGAAAAAGTCATTGGAATCTACGTCTCATCATTATGTCAAACAAAAATGTATTTTAAATAAGTTGGCAATATTACGAAATAAACTATCCGATAAGAAAAGGGGAATGTGCGTCATATCAAAATAGTTTCTCCTCTTACGGTTTTTACTCGAATTGAATAAAGTTATGGAGAAAAAGTACGATTATTCAATGAAGTGAGAGAGGTTTAGTTTCTTTAAAACTTGCATGTCATTTTTTAAAGATCTCGAATTGAATAAAGTTATGGAGAAAAAGTATCCAAGCCACAAACATCAGTGTGGTTAATAAATGAACCGGAAGTCCAATGAAGTGAGAGAGGTTTACAAATTCTGAAATAATACACTCATTATTCACTGTAAACGCAGAGCTCATCATGTTTCTGATAATATAATTAAAATATTTTATGCTTACTATGATCTGTGTCAATTTTATAGTGAACTATAGAAAAGAAATCTCTCGCTTTAACGTAAAAAAGTAATGCACGTCATATAATTACAATCACCGAATTTTGTTTGTGGAAGTACACACGTGTCAGGCGATTGCTGGACATTGCGTTGAGACATCATTAATCTTTACTTTTGAAAACAATATAAAATATTTGCTATCTTCGCTTCGCTAACTCTTAGGGTATGCTCACTGTAGACAAAGATCATCTAAAATATCTTGCCAAACGACGAATAGAACAAGTTATGGCAGATAAGCATTATTTTATTTGTTTTACGGTATTATTAAAATTTAGAGGTTTTATCATAAAATCCTATTAATAATAGGAAGAGTTTTTGAGTCTTCTACTTATCACTTAAAGCAAAACTTACGAAATGTGGTTAAGTAGAAGATTTTAGTAATTTTCTACATGTCAGAGGTTTTAATGAGAATCGGAACTACATCACACGTATTAAAGCACTTTCTTCTATTCGAGGAAAACATTTGAAGAATAAATTTTCAGCCGTTTACAAAAATATTAAAAATATTGCATGTAAAGCATGCCTCAAAATTAGAATGCCTTAATGGTTTCCAGAATAGTAAAACTAGATCTAGTCCTGACGTGTTTACCAACTTTCAGCTCAAAAGCGTGTACTGTGACAGAGTTATGCGTAACACATTCGTCCATCCAGTCAACCATCCATCCAAAAAAGAGCCGATTTACGTGTATTAAATTGCAAGTAACCTCTCTCCTCCTACACGAATCTTAACCATTTTTTTGGAAGAGCGCTATTCAGTTATTTAGAGATGAACATTCAACATGGATTAAACATGATATGATATTAATACATGTAGTACATTTCATTGGAAATATTTCCTGCACTTACTTAAAAATAAATAGTTAGGTTGATGGTCTACAAATACTATGCAAATAAATTATTTTGTAATCTCTTGATCAGACAAGGCATGCGATATCAAAATAAAATTGTGGTTCCTTGTAATTACCCTAGGCTACTTTTAACATGTGTTTCATTTATAAAATCTTTGTCCTTAAAAGAAACTAGTTGGATTCTTTCCTACGTTACGCTTCTACCGTCGATCTGTCTTTCGGCGTCACCGCTGCCCCTACCACTACCTCCAGCACACGCGCCGCCCTTGTGTCCGCCCTCAAGGCGAATGGCGGAGGGCAGAACAAAGGGACGCGGACCTTGCGCGATCTTTCCTTCCTTGTCCTTGTCCTATACTCACCCCTTTCACACACACACACACACACACTAACATGCACTACCACACATGCCGGGAGACCGGTCGGGAACTTAGAACTGGTTCCAACTGGGGCGGTTCCCCGCTGGTGGGAGATACCTGGTAGAGAAACCTCCGCTAGTCGAAGGTAGGTCGGCGCCGGATTTCGCCATCCTGTGAGGGAAGATCACTGCCATCTTCCGATGAAAAACATACACTACACTTCCAGGACTAATGATCATAGTAGTGTGTTTGAATCGTCAATCAAACCGACGTGTATTTCGTCACCGGATCTCACCATCTAGCGGGAAAAGATCACCGCCACCTTCGGTGATAATAACATGCACTACATTTGCGGGAATAATGGTCTTGTCGGTTGACGCACCCGGAATCACTAATCAATCAACCACTTGACGGTCCGCGCTCCCTGCCTCCCCAGCCAGCCTCCTCCCTCGTCGCTTCGATTGCCCGTGCCCTCCGCCGTCGCCCCGCGCCACTAGCTTCTGCCGCCACTCGCGGGAGCGGCTATTAAATATGCATTTACATAGGGCGAGCTCCTGAAGAAATAGGGCGCTGGGTTATGAATGAAGGCGCTGCGGGCGGTGAGCCGCCACGCACTTCCTCGTGGCTCCTATTTGCCCCGCGTGGCCGCGCGACCCTCCCGCCGTGCCATATTCGCTATTGATGGCATATCATTGATGGCACATCGATACATCGAAGTTTCGATACATCGCTGAAGGGTTTTCACTGTCGATGAAAACATCAACGAAAAAGCATCGATGTTTAAAACATCGATGTTTTAATTATAGATTAATAAATATGCTATTTCCTATCCATTTTTAATTACAGTACGTAAAAGGGATATATTTTATTGTTTGCTTACCAGCATGTTAATTGTAAGTTAATAAATTGATTGATTGATTGATTTTTTCGTCTTTCCGGGCGCGTCAACTGCTTTGATCATTAGTCCCGTTAGTGTAGTGCATGTTTTTTCTCGTGAGATGGCGGTGATCTTTTCCCCGCTGATCCATCTGTGTGGTCAACTCTAGCACCTAAACCGTTCAGATAATTTTATTCCAAATTGATATTCCCCAGATCGATCTGATGGACTTCGAGACCCAGCGTTTTTGAAACGGATATGATTTTTGGAGGCACCTTACGCGAACATTTTCAAAATTTTCTCAAAAATGGTTGCAAATCTTTTTATTAAACATGTTCTTTATTTAGCCTCACTTTTCTTTATTTAGCATCACTCGAAACTCTGTGATTTTCAAAAACATTCGTTAATTTGGGAGTGTAGTTTATATGAAGCCCGTGGGCATTTTGAAACTTTTCTAAAAATTACTCTACCTTCTTAAATTTCTCGTAATAATAGTGTGAAATACACTTATATAGGTGGCATATGTGCGATTTTCACTATTAACTCTGAATTTTTGAAAATTCCAAAGTTTTTTATTTTTATCAGCGATTTTCTAAACTACAAAATTGAAGATAGAGATTTTTCCTTCAAGTAATTTTTTTCTCCATTATTTGTTCTTTCATTAAGGTAATATACATTGTTTTAAATTTTTTAGTAGTTTTCGCGCAATATGTGGAATATTGAAAAATATCAAAAACAATATTTTCTCAAAAATGTCTTTAAATACATTTTTTAAACTTTTGGTAGCGATGGTGCTATGTGTACTTGATATGATAACATTAACATCATTCTGCTCAATTCTTGTTTTTTCAAAAATTACAAAAATGTAGTTTTTTGACTTGTATTTCGCGTCGTTAACGTTTACATGGGCCGAGAGCGGGTGCCCTGATCGGCAGGGACAGACACCTTTAGGCTTGGAGTGCCAGTCGCCTCCGAGACGCGTGCAGAGCGATGCTTCAGCGTCTGGGTCCCTCCTCCCCCTCCCACCCGGGAGCTTCTTCCAGCGGCCGCGAGAGTGCCCGCGCCACCGCCCATAAATCTCCCTCCCGGCGGGCGGGGCGTTGCGGGGCGTTGCGGGGCGGGGCGTTGCGGGGCGTTGCGGGGCGTTGCGGGGCGTTGCGGGGCGTTGCGGGGCGGGGCGTTGCGGGGCGGGGCGGGGCGTTGCGGGGCGGGGCGGGGCGGGGCGGGGCGGGGCGGGGCGGGGCGGGGCGGTGGGGCGGCCCGGCTCCGCAGCAGTTCATGTATTAAAGAGCGGCGCCGCCTCCCTGGCGGATACACGCTTTCCGATGCCGACCGACATCCTCCTCGCCCACACGCCACGAATTAGGGCCGCGGGGAGACGCGGAGATGTTTATCAGTCCCGCGTCTACGAGAGTGGGTTCATTTTTGTAAGGGATGGAAATGAGGAAATCGCATGCGGATTATCAATACGCAATTATCGAAATAGGAACTAAAGGAGTGGAACATTTTAGTTACTGTAAGGGTCGATTCAGAGTAAAAAATGTGTTTGGTGTTTCTTCCAACAAGCGTTGCATTCTAAACAGCCCTAAAGCCGCTTTGTGAGTCAATGAAAAGCAGCCTGTAACGGATCGTATAGATACGGGCGCATTCGTTTCCAACCGACGTCCAGGGGCAGACTCAGTCCACATCACAGGAATTCCATTCGCCAGGTTGATTTCGTATGTATCGTTATTCTACTCTAATTCGGTTTTAGCCCGTAACTGCGTATTAGATTATTGGAATGCGATAATTCCGTTTGGAATGAATGGTTGTGAAACGAGATAGTGAGGTATGTTATGGGATACTTTAGACTCGTCTACCGATCATTGGAACATGTATTAATCGTCACCGTAAATCACCTATAATTGTCGTATCGCCCTGGGGCAAATGGCAAGATGAGCATTGATCGGTGCATTCAGCGCTCGCTCACCGTTTCACTCTTGTGACGCGTGCGTTAAACATCAAATTCATCCTCTACGTCCGTCCTCAAGACGACACGCACATTATAATGATACCTTCTGCTTACGATGATTTCATTTGAAATTGAAATTCATGTTCTCTAGTGAAGATTATTTCATTGCATGTTCATTAGTGACGAGTTTTTTCGCCATTTGTACTGGGACTAATATCAGGACGCATAGATTTGCGAATTCTTTTACTTCGACTTACCCTTGCTATCTACAATTAAATGTTGTTCATAGTTAAATAAGAAACTTTTAGTTTGTTTCAGCACATTCGCCAAACCCTGCTTCTTTTCTATTTTATATATTTGTCTGTCACTTTTCACTGCAATATATCTTGTTGACCATAAATAATTTATTGACACATTCAGTTAACAAAGAAAAATACACTTACACTTGGGACAAAGTTTTATGAATCACTTATGGTTTCAACTGCATATAATTATTTTCTGTGCGGCAACGTTTCGGGAAGATTTATTCTCCCATCTTCAGGATACTATGGATACAAATATTAAGTGCTTGTAGTTGATACCTGATAAGGCTTGCATAACCTATTCAACACAAACAACATTGACCATCATTCTTAAACCAATTGAAATTCCATATTTTGAGAAATTGTTTTTCCTACAACTGGCGCTATGTGCTCATACATTTCCTTTCAGCAAATGCTAAACACATTGAAATATGTAAGGCGGGAAAATATAAATTCATTATTATTTACGTCTATGTGAAATTTTTGATGTCTCCTGAAAAATGTCGAATTTGGACTAGTTTGGTTTTTGCAAGAGACCCTTCAATTTCTTGTAGAAGTGAAACGAGCCACCTCATGTGGCGTCATGGAGAAGTAATCATTGTCCGCCGTCAGAGGCGGCCTCATGTCATATGGCAGTGAAGTCCATTTACCTCTCCTTGGGGCTAGAAGGAGCGTGTTCCTTTTCGCTGCCGTATGCTGCCAGCGCGACCCGCCCGTGCGGTGCCGCCCGTCCCCGCGAACCAGCGCCGTCGTTGGTGCGCGGCAGCCACGCGCCGAGCGCTGCAGGCGGCGCTGCCTCACCGAGTGTAAAACGATAAGCGCCTCGCCCCCGCCCCGCCCTGCCCGTCGCCCCACTCCTACCTCCGTCTCCTCACCTCTGCCTGCGCTGCCTCCACCTAAGCAGGATCTACCTCCGGCGGCTCAGTTTCCGAATCCACTGCAGCTACCATTGCCTCGGCATTCTCCTCCCACGCCCTAAGCCAGTTTCTTCGCGGTTCCTTCGCTTCTCTCTTACTCCCCTCCACCGGTCTCCACCGGTCTCCACCGGTCTCCACCGGTCTCCACCGGTCTCCACCGGTCTCCACCGGTCTCCACCGACCTCTAACGTTTATCACGTACACCCGCAAACACCAGCTTTTACCAGCCTCTACCAGCATGTACCGGCCTCCAACCTCTACCAGTTTCCATCGTCCTCCATCCCCATACATCTACAATCATCATCCACCCACATCCATCAGTTTTCGCCAGCCTCGAAGCGCTTTCATCCGACTTCTCCAGTCGCTTCCCCATCGCGTTCGCCTCCGCCGCCGCCGCTCCGCCTCCAGCGCCGTGATGCGGTGCGGCAAAGCGTTAAAAATGCGGTAAAGCCCTGGGCGCGCGCGCGGGCGGGCGCTCGGATCGACCGATGTACCTGGCGCTGGCGCTGAGGCGGCGCTGCGCCCGAGGGGGCGGGCGATGGGGCGGAGAAGGGCACCGAGGGGGAAAAAGGAAGGCGCTGATGAATTTTGGAACGAAATTGGCTACGAGCAGAAATACTACGTTGCGCGTACATATTGTTGTTTACGGGAAACTTGAAGTTGAAAATTGCGCGAAAACGAGTGGAAAGGAGATTTATCTTGAAACGAAGCTCAAATTTATTGATATTTTCGTTATTGATATGTATGCATTATAATTACTATTTCTAGTAATAATAATGCTAATAATAGTAATAATAATTCGGATTTGTCGGCTTAATTTCCTTGCATGCAAATTTAAAATTACTTTGTAGCGTTTCTTGGGTCGCGGGTCTTTGCTAATAATTATTACGAAATTATAGTGGTAATTCAATGTCAGAGTTGAGTGATATGCAATATCCTGCAGTTCTTCAATTTTGGTACGTTATTTTATTCGAATATAACATTTTAAAATCATGACATTGCTCATGCAGTAATTTGAAAGAAGGAAATATCTTTTTATGGCATTAATATAAGAGTATAAAAATGATTTGTTTTTAAATTGACGTATAGAACATACTAATATTTTATGAACATTTTTCGAATGCGATTTTCGTGCAGTCTTCAGGACGGTGATGATACAGTTTAGTCTTTCTCTATCCGTGGGTTATGGTTTTATGTTCTTTGGTATTATTAAATGTTATATATTAATAATACAAAATGTAGGAAATATAAACTCAATTTAAATGAAAAGGAAGCTACTTTTTAAAGCATTTCACAAAACCTTTCAGAAAAATTAGAAAGCGGTAAGGAGGGACTGTCTTCCGGAGATATGGACTTGTGATGGAAGAGGGTGAGGGCGTTGTGAGGTTTTGAGGCGGATGAGGAGGTCTCAAGAGGGCGCCGGCAGGTGGCTGCAGAGGCGCTTGTTGGATCAGAGGAATGGCGGTGGGACGTGGAGGGTACGTGAAGTGGAGCGGAACGTCGAAGCAAAAACACCACACAGGATACCATGTTAGGGCGGAGCTTATGCAATGCGGCCCTGGAGCTTAGGAAAAATGCATAACGGTAGGGTGGGGTTGTGCAATGAGATCCTGAGGGTAGTGCGTAGAGGAAACGAAGGATATGATGAGACTACGGTAGCTCGGGAAAATGGACGTGCTTATGGAAGTCATCATGGCTGTGGATGTGTCACGAAATGTCTGGGACTGTCTGAAGTGGACACCGGAGATATGGACTTGTCAGATGGAAGAGGGTGAGGGCGTTGTGAGGTCGGGTGAGGTGCGGTGAGGCGGATGAGGAGGTCTCAAGAGGGCGCCGGCAGGTGGCTGCAGAGGCGCTTGTTGGATCAGAGGAATCGCCCTCGCGGTGGGACGTGGAGGGTGACGTGAAGTGGAGCGGAACGTCGAAGCAAAAACACCACACAGGATGGAACCAGTGGCGGGTTGTTAGGGCGGAGCTTATGCAATGCGCCGAGCGCTGCAGGCGGCGCTGCCTCACCGAGTGTAAAACGATAAGCGCCTCGCCCCCGCCCCGCCCTGCCCGTCGCCCCACTCCTACCTCCGTCTCCTCACCTCTGCCTGCGCTGCCTCCACCTAAGCAGGATCTACCTCCGGCGGCTCAGTTTCCGAATCCACTGCAGCTACCATTGCCTCGGCATTCTCCTCCCACGCCCTAAGCCAGTTTCTTCGCGGTTCCTTCGCTTCTCTCTTACTCCCCTCCACCGGTCTCCACCGGTCTCCACCGGTCTCCACCGGTCTCCACCGGTCTCCACCGGTCTCCACCGGTCTCCACCGACCTCTAACGTTTATCACGTACACCCGCAAACACCAGCTTTTACCAGCCTCTACCAGCATGTACCGGCCTCCAACCTCTACCAGTTTCCATCGTCCTCCATCCCCATACATCTACAATCATCATCCACCCACATCCATCAGTTTTCGCCAGCCTCGAAGCGCTTTCATCCGACTTCTCCAGTCGCTTCCCCATCGCGTTCGCCTCCGCCGCCGCCGCTCCGCCTCCAGCGCCGTGATGCGGTGCGGCAAAGCGTTAAAAATGCGGTAAAGCCCTGGGCGCGCGCGCGGGCGGGCGCTCGGATCGACCGATGTACCTGGCGCTGGCGCTGAGGCGGCGCTGCGCCCGAGGGGGCGGGCGATGGGGCGGAGAAGGGCACCGAGGGGGAAAAAGGAAGGCGCTGATGAATTTTGGAACGAAATTGGCTACGAGCAGAAATACTACGTTGCGCGTACATATTGTTGTTTACGGGAAACTTGAAGTTGAAAATTGCGCGAAAACGAGTGGAAAGGAGATTTATCTTGAAACGAAGCTCAAATTTATTGATATTTTCGTTATTGATATGTATGCATTATAATTACTATTTCTAGTAATAATAATGCTAATAACGCCGCTCTCTCTCTCTCTCTCTCTCTCTCTCTGTCTCCATCGCCTCTCACTTCATCGTCCCTCTCTACATCGTCTCTCTCTCTCTCTCCATCTCTGATCGCGCTCCTTCAACCCACTCTGCTCCCCGCGCTGCTTGGCTTCTCCCACATCGCGCCTCCTCTCGCTCTCTCTTCCTCTGCGCCCTTCTCTCTGCGCCCTCCACTTGTTGACCGACTGGACCGGCCCCGATGGCCGCCGCTGCACTCCACAAGTTTGCAGCTCCCCCTCAAGAATTCACCGGCGCGGACACACCCCAATGTCACGAAAGTAATTACGAAAAGAAGGAATGATAAATCATTCTCTACGAGAGCTGAGGAGTGACTCCTATCTATCATTTCTGCCAAGTTCCGTTATAACTTTTTTGTTTACTTTTGCTGAGTTACTTCACAGAATGTCAATAAAAGGACGGAAAGCAAGCTCAATATTTTGATTCCCCCCAATATCTTTTTTATTTAGTCTCTGACTGTTCATTTCGTGTCTCTGTTAATACATTTCCGCCGCCGGCAATTGAACTCAATTTCCCGCCTAGTTGGGCGCTCCAAGGTGTTGCAGTACATTATGGGCTAGATTACGAATTTCGTGCGTACTAGATAGATGTTATAAATATCTATTTCTCGAAGTGCATCGCAAGGCGAGTGCTATTGCAAGGTGAGTGCAAGTAGCTGTCTCGAGGTGGATGACAGGAGATCGGTTCCGGGTCGCCGCTAGATGTCTGCAGTCTCCGGGGCGCCGCGCTAGTGGCGACGCGCTGGAAGGGCTGGCTCGCTTCCTCCCTTCTTCCCTCCCTCCCTCCCCCTCCCCCGCCCCCGCAGCCCATCAGGGCTCAGCTGGCGGCCACGGGCCAGGCGGCGAGGGCGGTGGTGTGTGGGGTTGTTTGGCGGAGTGGTGCCTTTTTTCTGGTGCGAAGACGTCAAGGATTGCGGGCTGTGTATACTTCGCTATATTTTCGTAATGTTGTAGTTTTGAACCGTCAAATGGCAATTGTGGGTGTAGTTAAGCGCTATGTAGGTAAAATTTGAGTTCTCTTAAAAAATGAGTTCTCTAGTGTGTCACAAGTTCAAAGATTTTATATGGTGTATGTATTTCTCGTGTTATATCTCCTTGATTGCCCAGAGTCTCTTATTATACCGGGAGTGTCACATGTAGTTAACTGTCACTGTGTTGTATCAAACCTCTCGAATTTAATGTATATAATTTAACCTCCTCGGATTTATTGGGGCTTGTGAGTTATTTTCCTGATATGTTTGTACAAATGAGTGGTATGATAATTCTGTAACTAAACGTACAATTACAGTTTCGTTATGTCATTTCGCCTTGCAATCTTTCCTCTGTACCATAAATGCCCTGTTTGTTTGCGCTGAAATCAATGTTCATGCATTTTCTGTCTCCTTTTTGTAAGGTTTAAAGAAAAATTGAAGACGTTTTTCCCATTTTTTAATTATCTGAGTTGTTTTTTTCACTAAATACTGGTGAACGTTTTTTCCGTTACTTTCAAAAGACCACGGATACTTCACGCTACCATTTGAAAACACACGTTGCAGCTAAGAGGTATTCATATCTATGAAACTTACAACTAGTTTGCATGTTTAGAAAATAATAATGGCACAAACATTGAAACATCCTGATTGATGCGCAGAAAAATATTACAATTAATTAATTTGTTTTGTAAAGTAACTATTGACCTTGCTATGCATTTATAGTTATTTTCTAACTTTGCACCATCTCAAATTGTATACAATTATATTAAGTTAATTCCTTGGCTTTGCACTAATATCAAGAATGTTAGTGTGTATGTGTGTGTGTATGCGCAGTTATTTTTTTCCTGAATAATATATTTCGGTATAATCTATTTGTACCTTGCAATGTTTTCTTCCTCGTTCTCATTTTAATATCGTCATTTCTTCCTGGTGTTATATTTTCATGAAATCAATCCTCAAATCGTAAACTCTTATTCACTAGTGATTGCATCATAGATTTTGTCATTGGGGGTGTGTATTATTTTCTTATTGAGACATTCCAAGATGTGACTGATCGATGAGTAGAGAAAAAATATATAATATATATTTCATGCACCTGGCATATGCATTATGCGCCAGAATTGAATATTATAAACTCAATGAACCTTTCAAAATCCAGTTAGTACTGATTCGTCTGTATTTTTTGGACGCGGTAAATTGCTTTGGGAGTGAATAAAAAGCCTAGCGATAACATTGATGTTTTGCAACGTAAATACAAGTCAAACAACATCCAAGATATTCTCTTTCATATTCCTTAAGATATTACATTTTTAGAAATCCTGCGAAGGTTTCATAATGAATTCTGTATCGCGGAAGCGTAGAAATACACAGTTAATATTCAAGAGAACCTGTGAAACGTTTCAGTGTCGTTTCGTATTCCTGAATTATTCATGCGCCTTCACGATTCTCTCACATCCTACATCGCATTAAAATTCATTCTCTTTTTGCAATTCTTGTTTCATTGCTTCCATTTTCATGTCTCTAAATATATGATCTTATCTGGCGCATGTTGCATTTATCGGTATTTCATCTTTTTAACTCCTTCTCATTCTTTAAAATTCTGTCCTTTGGTCATATGTGACGTTTAGCAGCCTAGCCTATTCCTCTTCTATCTACGTATTTCCACACGTTGATATAGGGCCAAAGAAGGAAACCATAAGAAGATTATCGCCATTACGTTTTTAATATTCGTAAAATAAGTTCAGTTAATTTCTTGTCCAGACGAACAAACGCGAGAAAGTAAGTCAAAGCAATCTTGTTTATTCATAAACTTGATTGTTACTATCTCTTTGAACTAATCTTTGTCAAAGGAAATCGCTCTCTTCTTTATGACTTCGGAAAGTGCCTCTTCTTTGATTGAAACCTAACAGCGCGTGACGGTTTGCGTATAATGGCAGTCGGTGCTATTGTGAATCCATCTACAGTCGCTATTACGTTAATGATGGAGGAATGAAGGTAGACTGAATTATTTAGGCAGCGCTCCTTTCGTTGCCTTTATTTCATTGTGTTTTGACATTAAGTCAATCGATCGTAGGAAGAGGGGTATTTCAACAAATACGACACGCACCGCGCGCGCAAGAGCAGAGAGACGGGACTCAAAGGATGGGATTGAAACATTGGCTTCACCTTCGGGCGCGATGGTCGGAAGGATCTGCTTTAACGCGCGGGAGAAAATGAAAGAAGAGGGCGTTGCCTCCGCCCGCGCATTGAGACGTTCGTTGGCCCATTCTCCGTTCGCATGACCAGAGCTTCATGGATTCGGCCTCATCCTCTTATTGCTCCATTCTTGTGCCAGATGGCGTGCGCTTTCTTCGCTTCTCCCTCGATGTTGGCTATCGTGTCTCTCTCCCTCCCCTTTCGCTGACTTATTTAGAGATCTCCGCCTGCCGGTCGCCACTCCCGTTCGCCCACTCGCACGCCTATTCCGCGGACTTTCAGATACGCTCTCGCATTCCAGTGCAACGTCTCAGGTGCGGCCTGTGCAATACTCGCTTTTTCACTCCCCATGCGGTCTCGACAGCTCTACTATTTCAGCCGACTGCTACTCGCTCACAGGAGGCAGACTTTGCCGCCAATTTCCTTTTCATCCGCTAGCTTTTTGGAATTTTTCCTCTCACACTCGCACTGTATTTAAAAGTTCTTGCTCACTCGGTCTTTCCATTTACTGCGAAATAAACCATCAGAGAATTAAAATGCATAATGATACATACTCTTCAAAAGCCATCCTGACTAATCGATAGAGAACCCACAGCTCTCTGCGTGCGTGTTTTGGCTTGGCTTTTATGCGCGTCCTCCATCATTCGCGGTTCGCTTTTCTCTTCCGAGCCAATTCGTCCATTGATCGTCAGCCTTTTGGCGCGGGCGCCGTGGTGGCAGGTTCGTTTCCCGGGGCCCGCGCGTCCCACCTGCGCCGCCTCGCGTGCTGCCTGCGGGGGCTGCACGGCGCTGCCGTTTGATTTCCGCTCTCTTCGGCGCCGCACGGGCCCTTTATTTCCGAAGCTCGTATTTAGTGGCCGCGGCAGGTAGGCCGGCGAGCGCAGAGAGCGAGGAGGAGGGAGGGGGGCAGGTTGATACCATCCGAGAAGAGGGGGTTTCCAGAGGCTGCGCTCTTGGATTCCAGAAATATCTAATCAATAGCGAAGAATTTAGTATTGACAGATCTGAGAGCTCACTCCACTCACACCTGCCACTCACTCACCACACACTCACTCTCTCTCACACACACTCACACACGCACTCACACACACTCACACACACACTCACACACACTCACACACACACACACACTCGCACACACACTCACACACTCACACTCTCTCACACACACACACTCACACACACTCACACACACTCACACACACTCACACTCACACACACTCACACACACTCACACACACACTCACACACACTCTCACACACACACACTCACACACACACACACACTCACACACACACTCTCTCACACACACTCACACACACACTCTCTCACACACACTCACACACACACTCTCTCACACACACTCACACACACTCACACACACACTCACACACACACTCACACACACACACTCACACACACTCACACTCACACACACTCACACTCACACACACTCACACACACTCACACACACACACTCACACACACACTCACACACTCACACACTCACACCCACCCACACACACACACACACACATATATATATATATATATATATATATATATATATATATATATATATATACTAGGTGACCCGGCGAACTCTGTTCCGCCTTAACTGCCGGTCCCATCTTTTTTCTCGCGTCGCACTCACTGTGAGAAACTGTACTAACCTTGTTCCACTGCGTACGTGCAAAAACGTGCGTTCTCACACAGGAACGCTTTATTTATTTATTTTACGTCAAAAAAAACAGTTAAAAACTGCGTATGACGTGCTATGGGGAAAAGTGAATTGTGTGCACATTTTCAAAATTGTGTGATCCCTACACTAATACTTATATACTACTTAAATTTTGAATTTTGAAAGGGAGAAAAAAAAAAAACTCCCATGTAATAAAATCTATTTTCAAGGCTAAATAAGCAATAAATTTTGGCTCTTTTTATTTCCTGCCGCGACAACATGGAAACGATAATTTGAATAATTGTATTTCCCACTGAATTCTAGAAGACGTGCACAGAAAATGAAGTTACATTTATGTCCAGAAGTAAAACAAGGGGCCATCTCAGCATTTGCTCAATGGATCAGGGAAACTGGACGAAAAACCTGATCGAGATGGGGGTCATTGACCCGGAAGCTGTGTTACAATAGTTGTTACAGGTTGTTTATACTCATTTATACAGTCCAAATGGTAATTAATGCATTATGTATCATTGTTAAAATTAATGTTACTTTTCTTGTGACGCTGTCGAAAGGGATAAACAGTATCCTATGTCCGTCTCCTGGCTCTACGCTTCCTGCTCACCAAATCGGTACAGCCGTTCTTGAGTTATAAATAGTGTAACTAACACGACTATATATAGATATAACGGCGAACGAAAGGTGGTTATCATTATCGCCTTCTGTTATCAGTGCGGCGTTACAACAATGGGTTACAACAGGCAACAATGACCGCTAACATGCGAAATCACGCGAAAATGTGCGTTCTCACACAGGAACGCTGTCGAACGGGGTAAACAGTATCCTATGCCCGTCTCCTGGCCCTAAGCTTCCTGCTCACCAACTTTCAGTCAAATCGGTACAGCCGTTCTTGAGTTATAGTAAAACTAATGACTTTCTTTTATATATATATATATATATATATATATATATATATATATATATATATATATATATGATTTTTAGACAAATATATGTTTCACAGTTATGACTAGAGCCCGGAAGTTTGGCAAAATGCCTTTTTGTTATTATTACGATTTTAACACTTTTAACAATAGGAGTCACTTATATGTGCTTATGGAATCATTTTAGAAGATTTTCATTTTGCCTTTTTTTGCCTATTTTAGCTTCTAATGCCTATTTTAGGTATTTTTGCTTTTTTTGCCTTTTTCGTCATTTTTTGCTTTTTGCTTAATTTTTTTTCTCTTTTTACCCTGGCACCGATTTCTATAGAATTGGAAGCCATGTGTTATATCGTTTTCTATCGGTCTGCAAGCTAGAACAATACGTGGTCATCGTCGCGTTTTGTCTTTCTCTGCAAGCGAAGGCATGGTATCAAAAAGGAAGTGTTGAACTCGGGCTCTAGGGTCAGGAAGTGTTAAAAGCCGCTGTGAGAAATCGAGACGATACCCGCTACGAACCTTCGATTTCTTTCACTGACACCCACAGGCTTCCTTTTGCCACGAGGGATTCCATCCCACACTACTAAAGCAGAGCGCCTTGGAGGTCCTATATGACATGCGATACGGCCCGGCTCAATGGCGATTACACGAGTTCGAAGAACGAAAGTAATATCAGTGTTTTCACTGGTGCCATTTGAAGATTCGAAAGAGAATATTTCAGTTCGCTCTGTTACTTGGTAGGAATAACATTGTGTTAAAAAACATCGTATTAATAATGCCGAAATTGAGCGTGCCGTTAAGTAGTTCGTTGCATCTCTATGTGCGTGAATTTGGCGAAGATGTATTTTCCACCGATGGTGCTATTCTGTTTTGCAAATTGTGCGAGAAAGTTGTCGACCATGAAAAGAAGTACTTCATTTCTCAGCATATAGCAACAACAAAACATAAATCTGCAATCGCGAAGAAGAGTGGAAAAAAGGAACAACAGTTAATTTCGACGGTGGACGCAACATCCAGTAGACAGTCCCAGTTTTCTCTCGATCTGTGCAAGGCATTCATGGACGCTGGTATTCCTTTTTGGAAATTGGAAAACCAGACGTTTAGACACTTTTTAGAAAAATATACGAAAGAAATGGTACCATCAGAATCTACGTTAAGAAAAACCTATCTGACCATCTGCTATGAAGAAACTTTAAATAGAATTCGTGAAGCAATTGGTGATAAAAACATTTGGATTTCCATTGATGAAACTACGGACGCTACAGGACGCTATCTAGGTAATGTCGTCATTGGAACTATGGAACCAACTTACTGTGAGTTCTCAACTTTTCTTGTTGAATTGGAGAAAGCGAATGGTACAACAATTGCTCAATTATTTACAAATTCCTTACTACTTCTGTGGCCTGAAGGCATACGCCATGATAATGTTCTACTTTTCATCACTGATGCTGCCCCGTACGTGAAGAAGGCAGCCAGAGCACTGAAAGTACTCTTCCCGAATATGCTTCATGTGACGTGTTTAATCCACGGACTTCACAGAATTGCTGAAGAGATAAGATCTTTGCATCCTACCGTAGACAAGTTGATTTCGAATACTAAAAAAGTGTTCTTGAAATCTCCTTCCCATACCCGGATTTTCAGACAAGAAGCGCCAGGATTAGCTCTTCCTCCACAGCCGATATTGACTAGATGGGGAACCTGGATATCCGCTGCTGCGTATTACGCAAATCATCTAGACAAAATCCGCGACGTATTTAAGGTTCTACCAGAAAATGAAGCTGCATCAGTACGTGAAGTGAAGAAGCTTTGGAGTAATGCAGAACTAAACAGTGAACTTGCGTTTATCCTCGCACATTATGGAAAGTTGCCTCAGATAATTGCAAATCTGGAAAAAAGGGGGCGAAAATCGTGTGTCAGCCATGAAAGTCTTTCAAGAAACATTAGAGAGTTTAGTGCAGGTGCCTGGAGAAAAAGGTTTAGCTTTAGCACAAAAGTGCAAAAGTGTCGTTAGCGCAAATGAGGATTTGGAAAAACTGAAAACAATTTGTAGTGTTCTGAGCGGTGTACCTGGAGTTGATATTGATATGACTCCAAATTCAATAGCCTGCTTAATTAATGCTCCCATTTCTTCGGTTGAATTTGAAAGGTCATTTTCGGCTGTGAAGAATATTCTTTTGGACAGACGGTTAAGTTTAAATGTAGAAAATCTGAAGAAATATTTAGTAGTTATGTGCAACCAAGAAAACAAAGATAAAGTTTCCATGTAAATGTTTATGTATGATTCAGTGTTAATATAAAAACTTATTCATTTGAATCATAACCAAATTCTTTTCACTTCATTTCCTTTTCTATTATCATTTGTTAGGTTTTACATGATTTTCTGTACCCTGCCATAGCTAGAATTTTTAGTGCCTATTTTCGTAAAAATAAATGCCTTTTTGCCTGCCTATTTCAGCCGAAATAAATGCCTGAACTTCCGGGCTCTAGTCATCATTATTAACAATACCAACTCAACTATCTTATCGTCTTCAGTTGCTCACCGCCTATTATTCTAACTCTTTGTCTCCTCACCATTACCATCACTCCCGTGAACTGTAATGTAATTTAGCTTCCTGGGGGAACATCATATTCTGGAATACATTTACGGGACATGGTGTGATGAAATCAATATTATGTAATTTGTTGGGTTTGATAGTATTTTCTGATTGTAAATACATGCCTACCATGCTAGTATGCGTATATTAAATTTTACTTGAAGGGATGACTTGGTTTCAATAAATTTAAGGCGTGTTCATTCATAGACGGATATTTTAAGAAAGGTATTTTAAATACCGATATTTTGACAAATAGTATTAAATAAAAAGTATTAGAACAAGTTTTAAAAATTCATTTCAATCTTTATTATAAAATTATTTGAACTAAAGTATAAATGTATGGTATTAATGACCCTTGACAGTCACCACCACAAAAGTAATCCCCAACACGACTACACAATTCGCCGTCGTCACCACAGCGACAGTTGCTACCACCACATTCAACGCCACAATACTCACAATCCCCACTCATCCGCTGCATCTGCCACAACAGCCACATGAGCGCCACACTCTCCACAGTCTCCAACACAATCACTGCTACCGTTACCATCACAACCTTCACATCCACAGAATAACCGCTAAAACAGATACAGATTACCTCACATCATTCATAGCCACAACCGCAATAGTCACCGCAACAGCTACCACAACTGTTACAGCTACCGTAACAATCACCATAGCAACCGTAAAACTGTTACACCTGCCTCAACCACCAACACACCCTCCACAGCCACTCCCACCTTTTCCATTACAACCTTTCAAAAAATCTAAAACATCCAACAACGTCAGCATGGTTGCAATGAGCGTGTTTGTGGAAAAAGGAAAAAAATTAGTCTGAACTGATTCCAGTTTAAGTACTCGTAAATGGATGAACGTATGTACTGCTTTTGCGATGTTACAGCACACTGAATAACTATTTGGGCCCTTTTTCACCAACTGCCTTTATAACGTCTACAGGAATCTATTGGCTCCCCAAAAGTATTTTTCTCAGTGAACCGAAAGAACACAACAACCTCAATAGCTTCATCCACCCACAAGATACCCCCATTAGCCCACCACCTGAATTCAGAGTCGCCTTCACCACCGCCGCCTCCTCCACCGTCGTGCGAGAGCGCACCGCCTCCCGGCCGCGCCTGTCGCGGCGCGCGACAAACGAGCGATACCTGCCGCAGATAAAACTCGCGAAACGCCGCCTGGCACCGCCGCCGCGTGGTTTCGCGCCTGCCTCTGGCAAGATAACACGACGGGGAGCGGGGGCGGCCGTGGGCGGTGGCAGCGGGGCCTCAGAGACGGCGGGGGTGGCTGGGCGGCGGGGAGGCGGGGGGCGGGGCGGCGGGGGGTGGGGGTGGCGGAGAGGCGGGGTGGCAGGGAGGCGGGGCGGCAGGGCGGCGGGGCGGCGTGGGCGGCGGGGGCGGCGGGGGCGGCGAGGACGGCGTGGGCGGCGTGTGCGTGGGCGTGGGCGGCGGGGCGGCGGGGGCGGCGTGGGCGGTGGGGCGGCGGGGGCGGCGGGGGCGGCGGGGGCGGCGGGGCGGGGGCGGGGGGGGGTGGGGGCGGCGGGGGGGGGGGGGGGGGGGGGGGGGGGGGGGGGGGGGGGGGGGGGGGGGGGGGCGGGGGGGGGGGGGGGGGGGGGCGGTAAACTCTGCGTGGATAAGACAGCGCCCCGCCCCCATCCACCACCCCACACAGGCGCTCGCATCTAGAAGACACCACGGCAGACACCGGGGCTGTGAGGGAAACTGGGAGATAGCAAACTTCGTGAGCACAAGCTGCGAGGGGTTTCCCAGAAATAGAAAGTTTATTTGTTTCCTTTCTTATTAATTACATCTACCAAATTACATCCAAATAACGCGTTGCTTTGGTGTCTAAAATTATTTAACGCAATTTAGATGTTACGATTATTTTTTTTATAAATACCATAAGGAGGCTGGAGTGCAGTAATCAATTGCTTGTCCCGCAAATTCAGCGGAAGTAGGACTGTCAAAAATACTATTAACATTTTCTAAACACTCAATTCTCTTAAGAACGTAGTGGGTGCGTGTCTTAATTTTCTGTATTATACAATATTATGTATAGTCTGTTGGTACATAAAATCTTTGCTGTCAATGAGGTCCTTTTCCGGCTCATACCTGAATATGCAATTTAATACGATATTAATAAATTATATTTTTATTTTGTTCTCAGGGTTATAAAATATTTTATATTTGTTAGTTTTTACGGTTAGTAGATGTGATTCAATATCAAATCTTATTCTGTAAATGCCCACTTAGTTAAGATACCTTTATCTCTCATACTATTACTTGAATAACACGTAGCTTTGTGAACAACATTACAAAAAATAACTCCAAAAATAATAATAATAATAATAATAATAATAATAATAATAATAATAATAATAAACCAACATGCAAATAAACTGAATCAAATCATTTTTCTCAATGTGTGTCATCACTGAATATCACTGTTCTTGGAAATCCATGGCAAACGACGCCACCACAAACACAACGTGCGTTGGTTTCCAACCCTGTCGCTTTCACGCGCCATGGAATATGCGGCCACGCCACTGCAGGAAGCCGAACAGGTTCCGACGTCGCGCAGCCGCTGCAACTGCGAGCCATCGGCGCGAGAGCCGAGAATGACAAACGCGCGCGATGGTCGCGAAGCGTCGGCTAATGGACAGCTCTAGTTTTTGTAGAGAGAAACCGCGCAGATCACCTCGTATCCGAGATGGTATGTTGAGGTGTGACCAATTTGTCTCCATCTGCGACAGATGGCAAAAAATGATTGGGTCTCTTTGATGTAAATAGGCATCCGACTGGCTGGAAATCTCTTAAACAATTTTCGCCTACTGTCGTAATTGAAATAACTTTCTAATTCGCCTCACTATCATCAATAAAACAAATTATTGAGTGTCAAACTATTACTAAGAAGGTCATTTCTTAGGCCAGAGTCCATCATTTTTAATTATGAATTTCGTACTACACAATTATTTGAAAATATTGTCTTCATTCTATTGTAAAGAAACAGGTAGCTACAAGATCAAAACAAAGAAAAAAAATCTGCTTTCGAAACGTTGCGAAGGTTTAAAAGGAATTTATGGAATATACGGTATTAATTTATAAAATTGGATTGTTCTTATTTCGAAGGAAGAACATTTATTTATAAATTTAATTTTTCTAATTACGACATATTCATTCATTAACAAATATGTTAGGAAATTGCACAGTGTCAATCTCAGATGCCGCAAATCCTTGGATGCATTAAGCAATAAACAAACATGAAATGTCCGTGTCAACCCCCATCCACGAAGACACAAATCCACCTTCCACAAAGAGAAACGTTCAATCACCTTTCCGCATACAATTACCGTACCTCTAGCACTTTCTACGGCCACAGTTATCCAGTTACCACTCAAGCAATCAGTCGCAGGAACGCTTTCTGTGAGAAGCACAGACCATGGAGGATAGGTTTCTCTTTCAATCACCTTTCAAAGAAGAACCATTATGTGAAGATCCAAGGAGTTATATTATCACGAAAATGATTTGAACGATTATTCCCAACGCTCGGTGACTCGTCGACGTAACAAAGGAGTTCTCAAGCGACACGGGGAAGGACAGCTGCCGAAGCCGTCCTCACCGCTCCTACCGCCCACGCAGAGCCAGCCGTGTCCCCACCCCTGCCGGCGGCGCGACAGAAAGCGCGGCTAATGTCTTTAGTCGCGTGCGGCGCGAAGCGGGGCGGGGCCGGGCGGAGCCGGGTAGGAGCGGGGAAGGAGGCGGGGCTGCCGCTGGGCAGCCATCGGAAAACTGTCGTCAAGGAGCATTAATATTCTCGCCGCAAAGCGCTCGCAGAGCAAGAGAGATTAGACAGAGGAGCCGAAGCCGAGGGGGAGAGGCAGGGCTGATCATCTTTTAAATATGGCGCCCGCCCCGCGCACGCCTTCTGTGTCCCTGCGTCAACTTGTTCTCGCCAAAGACATAAACAAGGTCCTTGTGGTACTCCAATTGTTCTCGTTCTGTTAGGACAGTCTTCTAGCCGACAGCTGTTGTGTACTCTCGCCGTAGTATTTGCGCGCAATCTGTCTTACTTCCTTTCTCTTACTATCAACGCGTCTCAACCACATCCCCCTGCACATTTTACAAATAAATTTTGTTGTAAAATATTAGATGTCATCTTCCTGTATTCTGTCTTTTGTCTGGAGGAATCTAGTTCTTTGCAAAAATGAGGGACCCTGCCCCATTACACATTTTGTCTTCATTTGTCTGCCAATTGTCGCTTCACCCCCTGCTCTTCGTGTTTCTCCACCGCTTCCTGTTCTCTTCAAAAACTCGTTCATCTAGAAACTCCTCGTTTACTCCCCTTCTTTTCACCATCCTGCTCCTTCGCCATCACGCATCAGGATCTCCGACTCTCCATCCCCTAGGCTCAGACTGCAAGGGAACACTTTGCCCCAGCCCCCGCATCACCACACCACTCTGTCTTTCTGCTACCTGCCACTTAGGCACATTACCGCACAGGCTCCCCTCTCGCTATCGTTCTCATTTCACCCCTCCCGAGCTTTCGTTGGCTGTAAACCTCTGCCACGCCGCAGGCTCCGTCTTGCCACCGCCCGTGTCAGCACCCATTCCACCGCTGCCGACGCCCAAAACACCGGTTGCCTTGCGTCGCGCCCCCTTGACAAACGCCTGCGGCCGGGCGTCGTGTTTCCCCTGGCCACCGCCGCATCCACCGCCCTCGCCGCGGCCCTCGCCGCCGCCCTCGCCGCCGCCCTCGCCGCCGCCCTCGTCGCCGCCACCTCCATCACCGTCTCCGCCGTGCCCGCTATCCTCGCTGCCGCCAACCTCCCCACAACCGCCATCGCTGCCATTCATGTTGCCATCCCATCCTGCCATACCAGGAGAGGTGGCTCAGGGCATCAATTGATGGCACCGGGAGGTCTGACCGGAAGGTCTGACCAGAAGGTCTGACCGGAAGGTCTCACCGGAAGGTCTGACCGGAAAGTCTTACTGGAAGGTCTGACCGCGAAGTCTGACTGGGAGATCTGACTAGAAGGTCTGACCGGAAGGTCTGACTGGGAGATATGACCGGGAGGTCCTGGTATTCGAGTCCCGACAGTGGCAGGATTTTCGACATTGTCCAAATTGTTATGGCGAGTTCTTTCGCTATGTAGGGGAGAATTCCAGCCGTCGGCTGCTCTGATCGGTAGTTTTCCATGTTTTATCTGATCAACACCAGACGAACTCAGAACGTTTACGTAGGAAAATAATACTCTTTCTCTCGCGTGATATTTAGAACAAATCTGACGTCAGACATCTATTTTATACTTAAATTATTTGTCAGTTTTGTAAGCAAAATTTTCACTATGTTCTTATAACGAAAAAAAAAATTGTAAAAAGTTCCCAACTCATTACCTAAATATCTTCATCACATTTTTACCACGCACACTACTTTGCCACCTCTCCATCATCATATCTCCACCCCATTACACCTCCGCGTCCGCTACATTGACTCCGCTGAAGAGGCCGCCTCATAAACATTAACGATTATTCCAAGGCGCGACTTTTCTCTTCCTGACGAATGAAATGCGCTGTGTTAGGAGTCACATCCCACGCAAATGTGCAATTTTACGACGCCAGTTACATAGAGAATGGAACCAGCCGAATGAGCTGAGTTTGACGGTTAGAAGACGGTTGGGGAAGAACGAAATTTTATGGATCTTAAATGGGAGATCTCATTACGTAGGGGAGTATTCTCAGGGAAGTGCCCTACAAAAATAAAGAACTAAGAGTCGTCAAGAGTTGAAATTTTATTTACTTATTTACACTTGAGGAGATCTCAGTGCTAGAATAATTATTGGCCTCGTAATGAAAAAGTTTCCTTAAATACCGCTGTTATGTTGAAACATAAATTTCGGACCACAGAATATGCAGCTAATCTTAATTTATTAACTTACTAGCAAGAAGCAGGTTTGAAATTAAAATTACTAAAAGTTTCAAAGCTCTTTAGAACAAATTGGATAAAGCATAGACGTAAATGAGATAATTATAAGTTCATTATTAACGGTCAATCCATTTGTCCCAGCTTTCTCTTCACAAAGGGCTCCGCCGTTTCATTTCATGTGAATTTAACGCAAGAACTTCAACCGGATTCATACGGACCAAGTATTGCTGAACAGAATGAGGCAACAATGACAGGGGGACAGAAGAACACACGAAGTTGACTTCGATTGCTGCGACCGGAAAGCAAACGATGAAAATGTAGAAAATTAACCCGAGGGTGTTAACGGTAAGGAACAGTAAACAATGCTTTAGATGTGGTATAATGAGGATTATTAGTAGATAGCATTAATAACTTCCTCGTAGAGCTGTACTGTAATACAGACACAACACAACTAAACAGGAAGAAAAAGACTTAATGGCCATGTTTGTTAAAGATTCTAACAGTTCACTTTTCCAACAGTTCGTCTAAGGATTCTAACAGTTCGTCCTTTTAAAATAATTGAAACTATTGAGTTATGTCAGTTGATGACGTATGGATTATTCAATTCCACGAAAACATGGGTAACTTGATACAACCAAATAAATAGCCATAGTATAAAAATAGTATTTCAAATTGTGCATGTTAATTTGGAGCCAGTAAAGGAAACAATAAATTTTCGAAAATTAAAAAAAATTGTGCTATTAACAACATGCAGACAGTTTGAGATGTCTCAGGGTAACAATTGTTACCTTGTAGCTTCTCTAATCGGGAAGTCGTAGGATTACCAACAGTGGCGGGTTTTTCGATACTAAGGTAAGGTAACTAAAGGTAGATCAAACCTAGTCTCCGATTGAAAATATTCTAGCAGCCGGTTACTCTTGTCGGTAGTTATCGTGTTTTTGGTTTTTGTTTTCTTCAATCAACACCAGGCAAATGCCACGCAGTACTTTAAAAACGACTCGCGCGAAATCTTTCCTTTATCAATGATATATCATCTATTCTTTCATACACCCCCCTACATGCACTGCACTAAAGGAGATCAGTAGGGAGCTTACAGATTGTTCCGGTTGACACAGTGCGTCGCTGGCAGAAATACCACTATAAAGGAGCGTCCGCCGAACCGTCGTGTAGGTTGGCGCCGGTTGTCGTTCTAGCAGGAACGAACACCGACATCCTCGGGATATAAAATGCTCTACACTCAAGGGGCAAATGACTGTAGGGTGCGGAAACAAAATAACACAGGCACACAAAATTAAAAAAGTTGTCAGACCCAAAGACTTCACATATATTTATCTAGCCAGAATTGTGCCATTACCCTCCAGTTTCTTTTAAATAGCCAAAAAACACCGCGATATTATAACTTTTGATTTCGGGGGTTTTTGTCAGACCTAAAGTCTTGACACATGTTTATCTGTGCATGTCGACGCGCTGAATCGGAAACTGAAGCCAGAATTGCGTCATCACCCTCAATTTTTTTAATTCGCGAAAAAACACCGTGAAATGCTTTTTTTTTTGTTTTTGGGAGTTGTTGTCGCACCCAAAGACTTGGCACATATTTCTTTATGTATGTTGATGCGCTGAATTCGAATGCGTCACCGAATCCGAATGTGTTTAAATCGCGAAAAACCACCGTGAAGTTTACAATTTACACTTTCACGGAGGTTTCTCACGATTAAAACAAACTGGAAGATAATGGCCCAATCCTGGCTTCACATTTGGATTCAGGGCGTTCTCATGCATAGAGAAACATGTCTATATCAATAATTCAGGTCTGCCAACAATCCTCGAAAACAAAAGAACAAAACAAGTCATCCTGTTTTCTGCGATTTAAATAAAAGTGGAGGGTGATGGCGCAATTCTGACTTCATATTCGGATTCAGCGCATTGACATACGTAGAAACTTACGTGTCAAGTCTTTGAGTCCGACAACTTATTTGTGTGTGTGTGTGTGTGTGTGTGTGTGTGTGATAGTGTAATCGATCAATGCTGGCAGACCGCTGGCGACAGGAATAGGGTAAGAGGAAAGGTAGGATGGACCAACACTGATTCTATGCTCTGGAGCATCCTCGCGAACGTCGAGTCAACAGAGGCGTCCAGACGCTGAATTTGCATCTGGTGGACGACATTGCTGATTGAATGGCTGGCTTCGGTTCTTCAAGCCACGATAGGTCTCGAGAATCCAAAGTACGGCCAAAAAGAGTTTTAATCATTCACATGGACAGATCATGCTTTTGACAGTAGCAGGTAATTTAACCTTAATTAAAGCCAATTGATTTCATATTTATGCATTATTAATGATCATCATTAAATGATCATTAAATTGTAGAAAAAATTTCTAATAATTAATTAGATTCTAAACAAATTTATTTGATACTTTTAACAGAAATAATATCAGTAAAGAGTAGAAGTATGTAAAATAAGATATTTAATTAAAAAAACTGATGATTGATTGTTAGTGATTCCGAGCACATCAGTTGCAATGGCCATTAGTCCCATCAGTGTTGTGTATGTTCTTTTCCTCGGGAGGTGGCGATGATTTTCCCTGCTGGATTGCGAGATTCGGCACCGACCTGTCGTCGGCTAGCAGGATTTTCTCTAACCAGATATCTCCCACCAGCGAGGCACGGCCACAGTGAAGACAAGCTCTAAACTCCCGACCGGTCTTCCGGCAAGCTGTAAACTCCCGACCTGTATGGTAGTGTAGTTCATGTTAGTGTAAGTGTGTATGCGAAAGGGGTGAGGGTAGGACAAAGAAAAAGAAGGTAAGATCCCACGTGGTCCGGGACTCGTTTGTTAGAGTACTGTTTCGGCGTTCGCCTGGCGTTGATCGGAAAATCCTCGGAAAACTAGCTATCAGAGCAGCCTGCCGCTAGAATTCTCTTCCAGAGAGCGACAGCTCTCGTCCCAGCTATCTGACTAGTTTTGAAAATCCTGCCTCCGTCGGTACCCGAACCTAGAACGTCCCACTCAGGGGCATTGCAGTGTCATGCCTTGAGCCACGTCTCCCGGTTTAATAAAAACTTCAATTGCGTATTTAAGTCATCAGACTCTAGGAATGGTGAAACCCCTCGAGCCTACCCGTTCCTCCGTGTAAGGGCTTGGTACTCTTATTATATATTGGTACTCTTCAACAGATCCTCATTGGAAACACCTTTCATAGTTTTTGCCTTAATTTATCTCCCTTCGGCCTTTTGCGAGTCAACGCGCCAAACACCGAGGTAATGAAGGGGAAGAGGAGGAGGGCGTAGAGGAGGAGGCGGAGGAGTGGAGAGGAGGGAGAAAAGCTGGGAGAAGGACGGAGGAGGAGGAGAGGAAGGATCGGGGTAGCCGGTTGCGGGACCTCAGAAGGGCTTTGCCCATTCGGCGAGCTCAGAAAGGGCGGATTGGCTTATGGCTCCACGAGCTGCTCGTGAGGCTTCCCCGATTCGCCGCCAGCTTCGACTGAAGGGAAATGTTCTCAGATATGACGGACCGCTTGCGCATTTGCAGAATCCCTTTCGCATTGTCAACGACGCCTTTGACCATCCATGCTATTAATTGCAATTTCTGTGTCTCGTAGCATTGTCTTGAGAAATAGGAATTGTAAAGTCAGGGCCTCATTCATGCTGGCTTGACGAGTCTCTATCACATCGAAGTGACGGGGGGGGGTAGCATCAAATACTTGGACCACTACTTCCGTACATCCAGAGCAAGAACTATGCCAGACGGTAGCGGTGTTCTCTACTTTAACATACCGAGAGAGATGGGTCAGTACATCAACTGATGTCACTGCAGTGCCACTGACCGGGAGGTTCTAGTTTCGAGTCCAGACAGTGGCGAGATTTTCGACACTAGCTTCTCAGTTAGGTCGAATTTAATCGATGTCTAGAGGAGAATTCTACAGGTCGGATTCTCTGATCGGTAGTTTTCCGTGGTTTCTCCGAACAAAATCAGGCGAATTCCGGAGCAGTACCCTAACTAACGGGCCACGAACCGCGCGCGATCTTTTCTTCCTCTTCCTTCTTCTATTCTCACCCCTTACACACACACACTTACACTAGCAGAGGTGAAGAATCCTGACTAAATGGAAGATGGGACTGTGCTCACTGTCCTAAGATAAATTCCCGACTTCTGAGTCAATTCATGTATGAAATTGAAATTATGAAAATGTGAAAATATAAGAAGTTTAAAAAAGTATGTAATTCTGGCTTTTAATACATCAAAAGTGTTCGAACGTGTGCCAAAAATTAAAGCCTAGGATGGACCTACACTGACTAATGACGCAGATCCTTCTTTTTCACGAATTGAAAGGACCTGATGAGCGTAGATCGTCGCAAATACGAGCCGTCGCTAGAACGTCCCAAGAACGGCCCCATTATTCCCTTGTAAGAAAATCGGGAAATTTTTACTTGTGATTTTTCTAACTCCAATTTGCGGACTAATAGAATTAGAGAACCGAGAGTGGTGACTCAGGGCATCACCTGATGTCACTGCAGTCCCTCTGACCGAAAGGTGCTAGGTTCGAGTCCTGACGGTTCCACGATTTTTGACCCAAGCTTGTCAGCTAGGCCGAATTCAGTCGCTGTGTGGAGGAGAATTATAGCGGCCGGCTGCTCTGATCGGTATTTTTCTGTTGTTCCTCCGATCAACACCAGGCGAGTGCTAGAGCAGAACCCTAACAAACGGGCCACGGACCGCGCGCGATCTTTGCTCGTCCTATCCTCACCCCTTACGCACACTTACACTAACATGCACTACACTACCACACGTGTCGAGAGACCGGTCGGTAGCTTAGAGCTCGTCCTGGCTGGGGCGATGCCCCGCTGGAAGGAGATACCTGCTTGGGGAAAATCTCGCTAGCCGAGGATAAGTCGGCGCCGGATCTCGCCATTCAACGAGGGAAGAACTCCACAATCTCCCGAGGAAAGAGCATGTATTACACTTACGGGATTAATGACCTCCAGAGTTGACACGCCCGAAATCACTAACAATCAACCAACCAACCAATCTACTTTAACATGAGAACCGGAGAATACCTACAAGTTTTTCTCTTCAGGTATCTCTTCCAACGGGAGACTGACCCAGTCAAATCACGTTCTAATCTCCAGACTGGTCTCCCGTCATGGTTGGTAGTAGAATGCATGTAAGTGTGTATGTGTGTAAGGAGATAAGATAGTTTAAGGAAGACAAAGACGAAGAGGAAGGAATGATCGCACAAGGTTAATAGCCTGTTTGTTAGTGTACTGCCCCGGTATTCCTTTGCTATTGATGCAAGAAACCAATTAAAAGTCTGACCAGAGTAGTAGGCCGCTGGAATTCTCTTCCGAGCAGTGACTGAATTAAAACTAGCTATATCGCTAGAGCCGAAAAGACGCCATTGACGGTACTGGAACCGTAGGATCTTAACTGTCTCGTTGCAGATGCAACGGCAATACTTGTTTTGAGATAAATCGGCCTGAAAGAAACTTAATGTAATATGAAAACAGGACGAAAACAATTAGTAAATAAAAAATAATAATTTCGATAGAAATCACAATGTACACGCTCCATTAAATAAATTATAATTTTATAAAAATTTAATTGCCCAGGTGTGTCTATTCTGACATCTACTCCTACTAAATACTCAATAGTCTTCCTCGAGTTTCGTTCTCCATACTATCTGTAGAGAGCAGTTTACTTAGGTATGCTATGTTTGAACAAACTTACTGGTACTCTATTAAATTAGCAGCGTGTCCGAGAGTTATAGTGCAAACGAATAAAGCAGACATAGTGTCAGATCCATTTTCAGAAGAGGGAAGTAATAGAGTCAATATTAAAGTACTGCCCTAAAAGGAAATGTAGTATATCTAACGAAAGTATTTACTTCCCAGAATCGAATCTCATAGCCTATCTAAATGTATAGAGCCGAGAAGGAAAGAGAATGTGGGTACATTGGTTCCCTTTGTAGTCTTTGGAGTGGGTCCAATCATATTTCGTGCACTAAGAGCTGCTTTGGTGGCGTCTGTTGCTGTGCTGCGAGGCGAAGCGAGGGGGCGCAGGAGGCGGACGATATCTCAACTACCCCACGCCGTCCCTTGTCTGCTTCCGCCCCCGCGCTCCCACCCTCCGTGCCTCCTCCACCGTCCGCCCCATCCCCAAGCCTCCCTCCGCACCCGACCTAATGCATCCTTCCCTACCCCACCCTCGACCCGCAGTCACGACCGCCACCCGCCCCGCCACCTCCTCTTGCGCCCGCCCTTTCTGTCATGAATGCTCCGGCGCCCGGCCTCGCTGTTGTATCCCGCGCTCTCTCCCGAGCCCTCCACCCCCACCCCGACCCCGCACTGCCCCATCCGCCCCGCCTCCGCCCCGCCTCCGCCCCTGCCTCCGCCCCTGCCTCCGCCCCTGCCTCCGCCCCTGCCTCCGCCCCTGCCTCCGCCCCTGCCTCCGCCCCTGCCTCCGCCCCTGCCTCCGCCCCTGCCTCCGCCCCTGCCTCCGCCCCTGCCTCCGCCCCCCCTGCCTCCGCCCCTGCCTCCGCCCCTGCCTCCGCCCCTGCCCTCCGCCCCTGCCTCCGCCCCTGCCTCCGCCCTCCGCCCCTGCCTCCGCCTCCGCCCCTGCCTCCGCCCCTGCCTCCGCCCCTGCCTCCGCCCCTGCCTCCGCCCCTGCCTCCGCCCCTGCCTCCGCCCCTGCCTCCTGCCCCTGCCTCCGCCCCTGCCTCCGCCCCTGCCTCCGCCCCTGCCTCCGCCCCTGCCTCCGCCCCTGCCTCCGCCCCTGCCTCCGCCTCCTCCGCCCGCCTCCGCCCCGCCTCCGCCCCTGCCTCCGCCCCTGCCTCCGCCCCTGCCTCCGCCCCTGCCTCCGCCCCTGCCTCCGCTCCCTGCCTCCCCCTCCGCCCCTGCCTCCGCCCCTGCCTCCGCCCCTGCCTCCGCCCCTGCCTCCGCCCCTGCCTCCGCCCCTGCCTCCGCCCCTGCCTCCGCCCCTGCCTCCGCCCCTGCCTCCGCCCCTGCCTCCGCCCCTGCCTCCGCCCCTGCCTCCGCCCCTGCTCCGCCCCTGCCTCCGCTCCTCCCTGCCTCCGCCCCTGCCTCCGCCCCTGCCTCCATCCTGCCTCCGCCCGCATCGTCCGCATCCGTCCTGCATCCCCGCCCCACTCTGCACCCACTCTGCACACACTCTGCACCCACTCTGCACCCGCCCTGCATCCGCCCCGCATTCGCCCCGTATCCGCCCCGCATCCGCCCTGCATCCGCCACGCATCCGCCCCGCATCCGCCCCGTATCCGCCCTGCATCCGCCCCGCATCCGCCCCGCATCCGCCCCGCATCCGCCCCGCATCCGCCCCGCATCCGCCCCGCATCCGCCCCGCATCCGCCCCGCATCCGCCCCCGCCCTTCCTCTCCTCCCCCCTGATTTACTGCCCACTCCAAACCCGCTCCCACGCACGAAAACGAGAGCCTCCTTTCAACTTCGGCTGCCTCTATTTCGCATCTACGTTTGTTCTCTGCACCAGCGACGTCAACTGTGCTGCGGCGGGTATGGGAAGCAGACAATGGGAGCGGCACTTCATATGGAGAGAGTTAAGATGATTACTTCGGCGGCATGCGGATTGTAGTTGTTATGGGTAACTGTGGGGGACAAATCGCCATATCGGCGAATGCGGTAGTGGATGATAAGCGATAGAAAATGTAGTGATTGACGCAACGACAAGAATATTAAAGACATTAACATTTGAGTTGATTGATTGATTAGAGATTTCGGGCGAGTCAACTGCTGTCATTAGTGCCATAAGTCTTGTGCCAGTGATCTTCTCCAGGTGGTTGGCGAGAACCGGCACCGACCTACATCGTCTTGAGAGTATTTTTCCCCAACCAGATATCTCCCACCAGTGTGGCACCACCCCATCCGGGGCACGCTCGCAGCTAAATGTGTAAGTAAGGAGGAAGAGAGAAAAGGCCAAGGAATAGGAAAGAAAGATCGCATGCAGTCCGTGGCCCATCCGTTGGGGCACTACTCCGGCATTCCCCTGGCGTTGATCGCAGAAACCACGGAAAATTATCGGGCAGAGCAGCCGGCCGCTAGAATTCTCCTCCAGACAGCGACTGTCGACACTATCTTTCTAGCTAGTGTCGAAAACTCTGCCACCGTCGGAACTTGAACCAGGACCCCCTCCCCAGGCCAGAGGCGCTGCAGTGACATCCGTTGATGCCCTGAGCCCCGAAACGGTGTAGCTAGTAGAGATGAATATAGAAGCGTCGCAGGGATTGATCGTGCCCACCTAAGTAATTAGAGGTGTCTATTGTGTCAGTTGTATACTGTGGCGATAAACTGGGGCAATTGTAGTAATGATTTTGATGACAGAAACAAGTACTGGTAAACGAGCGATAAGTACATTAAGCAAAGCCAAATAGCAAACAGGCGTAAAGCGCGCGAGTTTATTGA
Source organism: Teleogryllus occipitalis (assembly GCA_011170035.1). Classification (NCBI taxonomy): domain Eukaryota; kingdom Metazoa; phylum Arthropoda; class Insecta; order Orthoptera; family Gryllidae; genus Teleogryllus; species Teleogryllus occipitalis. Next base: position 56,563 of record BLKR01003946.1, read on the forward strand.
AAGCTCAATCAGCAAGATTAATTGTTGCGTAGACAAAGTGTACAACTATGAAGGTGAAAGGGTGACAACGGGGATGGTGTAGGCGGCGGCAGTTGAAAGTGAAAGAGAGGGACACGGGGTAGAATGAGAAGAAGCAAACCAGCGGGGATGGCAGACGTTCTAGAGATAAGAACAGCTAAGGTGAGTAGTTAGTGGCAACGAAGAGACAATGTCAGTTCTTAGTAATTTTCGATTTGTGTAGTCAGAGGATGTTTTAAATTCCCTTCTTTCAATGCAATAAATGCCAAAGTCCAATGTCGATCTTGTCTCCTGATTTCACTATTGATCTTTACATTGCCCAGGGATTGTTTTGTCATTTTTATGGTGTAAGAAGAGCCAATGTGGACTAACACCGAGGGATAGGAGCAGATGTTGGCATAGATTCTTGGATAGCAATCTCTTGTCTATGACTGAATGATCTTCTATCCATGACTAAATATTATTCATACATCCAACCAACGACATTATTTTGAAGCATTTCTAAATAACATTTATGAAGGGACAGAAAGGGACAGAAGACAATGAAATTGACAGATATCGAAATCAGATGTCGGATGTTGAAGTCAGATGTCGGATGACGAAGTCACATAACAGAAGTCGGTTATCGAAGATTAATAATTGTATTAATTACTTTCTGTGCTATTTTTACAGTGCTGCTCCTAGGTTTCATGCTCTCTGTATTATTAACTCATATTGTACTTGAAGTTCATGTTTTGTTTTGTTAATGTGAAAACATATTTGACATGAGTTCAAATGGCTGTATCATACAACACAACAGTAATTATCGACATTCTTGCACAAAAATGGCTATTTATACTTTTCAAAAACATTATCATTGCTTGTATAACTGAAATAAAGAATGGATGAAACGTAAGCCTTTTTTATTTTTACCCCTAATACATTAAACAAAAGAGGAATGTAAAACTCTAGTCCACCCTTCATACAGTCAATTGGGGCTAATGTCAGGCCAAAAACCTATGACCAGAATTGTCAAAAATGCCAATGACAAAAAAGGTTTTAACAATTCAAATTTCATACAACAGTATTGACGAAATTACATGTAACGATATAAAGTTTTAAAACTACTAGATTACAAGTTGTAACTTAGATACAATGTTCTGTGAAAAGAGAAAATCACCCATTTTGTAAAACTTTGAATATTTCATATTGGCTCATCTTGCACCAAGTTATAGATTTTTTTGTGTATGTCGGATTCGTAGAAAAATAGAAGAACAATGTTGACTCTGGAAGCGTTAGTTTACAGTTAACTGTGGCAGAGAGAGAGAGAGAGAGAGAAGGGAAGGGATGAAGAGAAAAAGAAGAGAAAAAGCGGAAGTAACAAAACGTGGAAGAAGAAGAAGAAAAGGGAGAAAGAAAAAGAAAAGAAAGAAAGAATAAATTAGAGAAAGATAAAAAGAATGAGCAAGAGAGAGAAGAGAGAGGTGAAAGGAAGTAAAGGCAGAAGAGAAAAAAATAATGCGGGAGAAAGAAAAAAGAGTAAGATCAAGAAAGAGGAAAAGAGAGAGAAAAATCAAACTGGAAGAGGAAGAGAGTGGATGGAAACAAAGACAAAGCCAGAGACAACGAGAGGAGGGCAGGCGAAAGTGTCAAGCGCGTACGCGAAGCGGGGACGGGAGAGATGCAGATGACGGGGTGCCGCAGGGTCGGGGGTGATGGAAGCGGCGACGATCTTCGATACCCCGCCGGCATCGCTTTCAAAGGCGCCTCCCATTACCTCGATTGCATTAGATTAGCGTCCGAGGACTGTTTAGCGCGGAGGCGCCGCCGCCCCGCTTTGAAGTCTCCTTCCGCCGCCCGCTGCGCCCCTGGCGGCGACGCGTGGCACGAACGCCGCCACCACGGAGGTGGGGGAGCACAACGCTACCACGACGGAACGGCGGGAGAGAGACGCCGAAAATAAACAGTGCGCAGAGGACGAAGGAAGAGCCGGATCACAAGAGGAGACTGCCGGAAATGTACACTGAAATTATTGCTTAAGTATGTATGAAAGTCACGAACTTACATACAAACCCCGTTTCTAAAGAATATTATTTAATTTTGACAAAACCAGATGAGTTGACTGACAGCATCAACCGATGTTTCTGTACTATCTCTGGCATTGTCTCTGGCCAGGAGGGTCAAGGGATCGAGCTCCGGTAGTGGCAGGATTCTCGATATCAGTTAGAGTCCTAGATCAAATTCAGACGCTGTTTGGAGGAGAATTCTTTCGGCCGGCTGCTTTGATCTGTAGTTTTCTGTGGTTTATTCGATCAACACCAGGCGAATGCCGGAGCAGTACCCCACCAAACGTGCCGTGGTCCACGCGCGATCTTCCCTTTCGCTTCCCTGTTCTAACCTTACACCTTACACTTACATTCACTACACTTCCACACGTGTGGGGAGAGTAAAGCTTGTCCGGGATAGGGTGGAGCCTCGCTGGAAGAGATACCAGGAGAGGGAAAACCCCGTCAGATCACACCATTCAGAGGGGGAAACACCGCCAAATCCCGTGATAAAATTGTACTATATTTACGGGACTAATTATCACAGCAGTTAACACACCTGCAAACTCGAAATAATCGAATTTAAACAAAGAAAACTACTAAGGGAACTATAATATCATAACTTACATTTTAGTTTAAAACTGTATTCAAAATCTTATTATTTAACACAGAATAAAGTCCAAATAAAGCTATGTGACAATCACTTTCTTGGGGATGTTTTTATTAGCTTGTTAATTTTATTCAAAATCTACTTTGATTTTGGCAAACGGTTACCATCAACGCTATCGCCTCCGACCTCACCATCTGCGCGTCGCGTCGCGTCATGTTGTTTCTGAGTCGCGTTGTTTCTGAGGTACGTTGTTTGTAAGTCGCGTGGGGTGCGCACTTCCTAGAAGCTGTTACCCTACCTCGCGCGCTTACGAATAATGATCTCTGAGCTTCTGCTCTCCCCACTCAGCTCCTCCGTGCTTCCTCGTCTGCCAGCCGACCCGTGAACGCACTAAGCAGGTAAAGTCTCTTCAGCGGCAATCCAGACGTTTATTGCACATTCAGTATACACAATAACAGGTGAAACAGAATACACCTGGTTGCAGGAAGTTCATTTGTATTCCCAGAGGTTTTAGGTTTGAGTTCCAATGGTGGGAAATTATTTACGCTTGTTAAGAAGATGGGTTGAACGTCGCCCTGGTGTGGGCAGTGGCGTGTTGGCTAGCGCTTATACCTTCTACAGCTGAGCCCCGGATTCGATCCCGGACCAATCCTTTTAGAAGGGAGTGAGGTCTTGGAAAGTTTTCTTTGGACTCTTCTGTTTACTCTGCCCCTCATTCAACAATTTCTGTGAAAAACAGCTTTGGTCAAAAATTGAGTAAATGGACTTAATGATGCCACCTTGTAGTTGGAACTTTTATGGATCAGAGGATAATACCGACTCGACCTAAAGTGCATTAGTCCCAAAGGAAACGAAGCAGAAAAATAGGTGAGTTAGGAGTGTGAACGGTTTTTTCCTCATTCTCACAAATTGGATTTTTAGACTAATGCTGTTTTTCCGAGAAGTCCTTCAATTACTCCAACACCAAGCATCCAATCATACAGGCTCCCTTCCACCTATTAGTTCATTACACACTGGTCTCAGTGACATCAGTTGAAGGGCTCCTCAACCTAAAGAAATAACGACTCCATAGACTGAATATACGTACTAGAAGCCGACGTCTTCAATCGATCGTTTCCATGTATTCCTTAGATCAATTCAAGAAGAATGTTGGAATAAGACCGTAAGTAAAGGATTCCAAGCTGTGTGCAATGCCTTTGACAGTCAGTGAGTACTTTTCTCGAACAATGGCTGATACGTCTTGCCAGAAAGACCTTTTATCTCCATGATTAGGAAGAATTTCGAAGCATTCGAGGATGCGGATATCTGATTGAGTAGGGTTGTAGTGGACCCGGAAGAAAGAGGATGAGAGAGAGAGAGGAAGTGAATAACATTGAGAAAGAGGAAAGGAATATAAACTACGAAAATTAACGTTTTTTGTGTTAATTGTTAAATAATATTCCATTGATAGAAGTTACTGAAATATCTGAGTTTTATTTAAACTAATAATTTGAAACCAATCTTTATAAAAAATCAATAAAGCAAGTCATTCCCCTTTAATGTCATTAAAATCTCTAGATCAATGGACTTGATGAGTAGCATCCAATGGGAAATGTCAACCCTTTGAAAATACTTATATTAAGAACTTTTGATATTCGGAAGAACGTACGTTTCGGAATTATATGATATTTTTTCATCGTCTCCACCCGGATCACAGTTTGAAAACTCTTTTTCTAACAACGGTTATTTGCGAAGTCTGAAATCATAATATTTAACTGCTATTTTGTTGCTTTAAAAAACCCTCATCCTCTCAAATGTTCCTTTCTCTAGAATAAGTCATTAAAACTATCATTAACATACATTTTAGTTTTTATTGGTCATTACATGCTCCCTAATGCGTTTTCCGCGCTGTTAATATCAAGTTGTTTTACCTCATTACCAAATTGCTTTAGTTTGTGAAAGCAAGTGCTGATTTTAGCATGCTAATCCCGTGTTAATAAAATATCGAAAATAGTTGTATTCAACAAATAACGTCAATATTTTTCGAAAACGTATTACTTATTACTAGACATCGGATGTTTAGGGAAATGCCTATTTTTTTAATTCTAGCGAACTTATTTAAAGGCTGATAATATATGTGCCCGAATCATGACAAATGATGACATATGACGAAGTTTTTTAATGCTTATTTTTGCTTATTTGAGCATAAATGCCTTTTTTGCATAAATACCTTTTTTAGGACTTTTTTTATTATTTTAATACACAATGCTAAGATATCGGACAAAATCATAAAAATCGGTGTTGGCCCAACGTGACCATTCCTTACGAATCTTCAATTCACGTCTTGGTATTTTAAATCATGAGAGAATTCCTGAAAGTATACCAACTGATTTTCTCCATTTCCCTATTTCATAAATACCAGTCATGATCTGAGAACATGGTCGATTAAAGATACACCGAGGGCACAAAAATTTAAATTCGAAATGAATATAAATTCCCAGAAGGTTTCAGTGTTGCTAGTGTTGGACTTCTAAAATATATACCAGTCACATCATTCAGATATCCTTCTCCGCATTCAAACTGATTTTGTCTCCTAGTCGTCGCAAATTTGAAATTGTGATCCTTAAAATGTTACTGGAAATATGCAAATATTACATGTTAATGCAAACTGTTAAGAATAAAATGTAGAAGAGTTGTAAATATGAAAATCTAGTTTTACATTAAAATGTATGAACTTGTTTTGTGCATTTAAGTTTACAAAATAACAGACAAAAATTATAAACAATTTTTCATTTGTGTATGTAACTTATGATAGTGCCTTTTTTCTCCTTATTCTTGACATTTCCAGTGCCTTTTTAGGTGCCTAAAAGACGATTTTTTAGTGCCTAAACATCCGATGTCCACTTATTACCTTATAAAGCCTACAATGAATGTTGTAACCGTTCAACTTCGCCCGAAAATGAAATACACTTGTTTCAGAACGACGTAGCACACTAATTACTCGCCCTAGACTGTAGGCGCAGACTAGAAAGAATTAATTCGTTGAAAGATATGGATGTCGCACGTATTCTACTAACCAATCGGGCCGAGGTAGAAACGAAATCACGGAAGTTCGGAGGCAGCATGAGAAATCGGCCTTTTCATCAGTGGATACCGCTGTAGACACCGAGAAGGATGTTGTTTTACGCCTGTTCCCTACTGGCTGGCACCATTCATTGGAGAAAATAAACTTACATAAAGCTCTTGCACAAGAAATAATTCCATATTTATGACACGTAATGATCGGTTTGAAAATAAACAGATAAAAAATTATCACATAAGAAAATTTAAATTTGTGTTTGTAAATGAATAATGAAAAATCTCCACTTCAACTTTTTTTTTATTTTTGATCGTTATTTCTATTTGACTTATTTTATTTTACGATTTGATTTGCGTAAGTTTGGAATTGAATTACGGCCACAGATTTATGTTATAGTAAAATCTGGAGAGACGGTAACAGTAATATTTGAATGATGTTAATTTTATTAACATTTAAGATTTAACTTAGAGAATTAAGAGAACATATTCGTGTCATAGAAAATCTGGAGTAATTTGTAACTTCAATATTTTCATGTTTAGAATTCATGATGTTTTTGTGTTGAGAAGGGAGTTGTGTACATTTTTTTTATTTGATGAAGAATTAGATTTTTATAATCAGAACAAGTTTGACTATTCGAATTTGAAGCCCGAGTCTCCGACCTAAGTCCAGTAGCTTCCAGTTTCAATCCTAAGACAGGAGATCAAATTGGATTTTCTTTGATTGATTGATTTTTTCGTGTTTCCGGGTGCGTCAACTACGCTGGTCATTAGTCCCGTTACTGTAGTGCATGTTCTTTTATCGGGGGACGGCGGTGATCTTCCCTCGCTGGATGGTGAGATCCGGCGCCGACCTACCGTCGGCTAGTGGGGTTTCCCCCTAACCAGGACTCTTCCACCAGCGGGGCACCGCCCCAGCCGGGACAAGCTCTAAGCTCCCGACCGTTCTCCCGGGATATGTGGTAGTCTAGTGCATGTCAGTGCAAGTGTGTATGTAAGAGGAGAGGATAGGACAAGGAATGGGAAGGACAGATCGCGCGCGGTCCGTGTCCCGTTTGGTAGGATACTGCTCCGGCATTCGCCTGGTGTTGATGGAAGAAACCATGGAAAACTACTGATCTAAGCTGCCGGCCGCTAGAATTCTCCTCCAGACAGCGAGATTTTCTTTGAATATCCTAATAATTACTTAGGGAAATATTCCTGTAAGTAGTTGATAGACTGCTTCACCCTCCTCAATCGACGTTGACGGGAATGCCGGATAGCCAGATCAGCTCGCATCACTTAACGAGCAGAGTGAAGTCCATCTCCACGCGTGGAATGGGAGGGAACCCTTAGTCTTAAAACGGAAGAGACGTTGCAACATATGAGAGTTGAGATGTTTTTTTGAAAAATTTGCATCAATCACAGTAAAGCAGTGAACTTGAACTCTTTATTATGGCGTGACTCGAGTAAATAAACTCAATAAAATTGCTGAGACAATTCGTGTGCACAGCGTTAAAGCCTGGAGGCTGAAGGAGCGTTTTCAGGCTTTTTGTTGGCATTTGCAAAGATCCTCTTATTGGAAATCTAAATTGGTTTTCATTCATTCTGACACCAGTTTTTTGTTAAACTAAAATTGTATGTACCAATATTAAGACAAAACGAAATATTTCTTTCAATAAAATGAGCAAAGTAATTCACATCAGTGGCATATGAATCGTCATATGAATAGCATATATGTAGAATAGTAAGAAACAAAAGAAAGTGTCGTTCAAGTAATACACTCTGTAAATAATGGCTTTACGGGCCAAAATAATGAACACTAACTAGTTTACAAATTTTGTAAAATACTTTTTAGAGTGTTAATTAACAGTGACGTGAACTCGAATTCATACACCCCGTCACTTCTATTTTCTTCTTTTATAAACTGTGATCACACTGTGAAAGTTAATTATTTACAGTATTTGGGAATTCAATAGTCAACTATGCTTTTATTTCACGTCCAATGCTCTGCCAGTATGACATCGTCGCTCGCGCTATTATTATATTTTGGGTGTCACTGGCTGATCGCCTCGCGGATAAGCGGATGGAGCAGATAGCCGTGGCTCCGGTTTAATCCAACGCTCAATTGGCGCCGCTGAACGGCGCGTCCTGGCGCGTGACCTTTCGTCCAGTGGTGCGTGGCGCGCCGGGCTCTTGGGATGCGCGGATGCCGCTGCCTACAGCGCGGACACGGCGGGACAGCACCCGCCGCCGGCGGCAGCATAGCGGTCCCCGCGACGCTTCCTTATGGAGTCCGGTTCCGCCGGACCCGGCCACCTGGCCCCGCCACGCCACGCCCCGTCCCGCCCTGCCCCGCCCCACCCCGCCCCGCCCCGCCCTGCCCCGTCCCGCTCCGCTCAGCCCCTCCCCGCCCTTCCCCGCCACTCTCCGCTCCGCCCCGCTCCGCCCCGCCCTGCTCCGCTTCGCGCCCTGTTCCGTCCCGCCCTGCTCCCCTGCCCTGCTCCGCCCCACCCTGCCTGTCCTTCCCGCCCTGCCACCTCTGCCCTGCCCTGCCACGCTCTCCTCCGCCTAGCCCCGCCTCCTGCCCAGCCCCACCCTGTCCAGCCCTTCTGCCCAGCTCCTTTCCCCTGCCCTGCCCAGCTCTGCCCTGCCCTGCCACACGCTGTCCTCCGCCCCTCCCCGCCCTGCCCTGCCCTGCCAGCCCTTCCCCGCCCCACCCAGCTCTTCCCCGCCCTGCCACGTACCCTCTACCCCGCCCTTACCCTGCCCAGCCCTGCCCTTGTCCTGCCCCCGCCCAGCCCCTCCTTCCTGCCCAGCTCCCGCCCCAGCTTTGCCCCTCGACGCCTCGCCCCGCTTCGCCATGCCCCGCCCCGCCCCGCCCCGCCCCACCCCGCCCGCACCAAGCGATCGCCACTCCCTCTCTCACTTCTCCTGCAAGTTCGTTTCCTTCTCCGTCTCTCCCGAATTCCCACATGGATTCAATTCCTTCTTCTTATTCAATCTCCCTCTCACCCGTCTCTTCCCATTCCCTCCTTTATATCCTCGTCCTTCTCATTTCCCGCTCTTTATTCTCCCTCTTCTAGCCTCCTTCAATCGTCTCATCTAAACTTCTTCCATTTGCTTATCATATTTCTCCTCCACTTCTATCTTCTCCATCTCCTCCTCTATCTCCTCCTCTTCTTTCTCCATCTCCTCCTCTCCCTTCTCCATCTCCTCCTCTCCCTTCTCCATCTCCTGCTCTATCTCCTCTTCCTTCTCCTCCTCCTCCTCTTCTATTCCTTTCCCATTTCCTCCTCTTCTTCTATCTTCCTGACCTTCTTTTTCCTCCTTGTTTTCCCCCTTTTCAGCCAATTCGTTTGCTGTATCTTTCTTTCTCCTCGTTCCTCAAATCTTCGCCACATTCCTCCTCGGTCTCTTTTTCTCCCTTTATGTATTTCTTCTTTCCCTCCATAACCGAAGTCGCTTTTCAGATTATCATCGTTACCGAGCAGACATTCATTTCATGTATTTACATTTCCTCAGAATAAATGTTTTGCAAAAACATCACGGCCTCCTAAATCCACTAATTATTAACAATAGAATGTTAAACACATCGTATTTCTCCAGTGGATATAATCATAAATAAATTAAAATCATATTCACTGAAATATTGACGGAAATAAAAATGTAACAATAGGAAAATAGAAAAAATTAACAAATTTAAAGATCACCGGCGGAAGTCATCTGCGCATAATTTTAACAAGGTTTTATTTATTGCACTGAGATCATTTGCTTTGATTGCAAATGTATATTAAAAGGAGTATTCTTGAATTTTTATACGAAGTATATGTAAAACAATTATTTATTATATGTAACTTGTGGATTGCACCAAAAAACATTCCCGGTCCAAACGCTAGAAAGAATTCTCAAATACATACTAGTGATATTCTCGATAATATACTGTCATGTCAATGAAACGTGTGGAAGCTTGTTTCTTGTCCAAAGAAACATGAAGGCTCGATGATAAATCATCATTACCCCATACCCACGCCCATACTCATAATCAAATTCAGGTTCTTTAGAGTTATTACTACACAACCAACAACTCTACACCAGTACTAAGTTAAAATAAGTAATGCAGAAATAACTTATGTTTGTATTTTTTATTTCAAACGAGATAAATATTCCTCAATACTTTCAGAGCTACACACTTTCCACATCTTGCGAACCAGTGCATTCAATCATCTCTTCCAATGATATGCGCCGGCCCTTTCTCCTCTCAGGGGTCGTCCGTAAATTAAGTAACTCTATAGAAGGAGAGGGGGTATGAAGCAAAGTTACTCTGCGTTACATAGAGGAAGGGGGCGTTAGTTTAGTATAACGTAACATTGACTTATTTTTAATTTTTCGACATCCGGTGAATCAATTACTTTTTTGTCTTATACCAAAACATTAAAATATTAATTATTTTTAAAACAAATCATAAATAAATTCAAGTTATTTTATAATTTGTTTAGGTAATAACTGGACGTATTTTTTCCACATTTGTTTATTGAATCTGCAAGATTACCAAGAAAATATTCAAAATTGATGTACGAGTATTGTATATTTTACAATTCGATTAAATTGGTGCAGCACATTGTCTCTCATGCATCAGACAAGCACAACATTTAGTAATTAATTTCTGTAAAACTGCACAGGCAAAGAATTAACTATTTGACAAAGGATTTGATTTATATAATAAATTACAGTTAGAAATAAAAAAAGTCTGAACAAATTCATTAATTTAAAAGAAAAATAATAAAATATGTCAAAGTAGAAAATTAATTTTGTAAATTGTTAATAGAGTATACCTATAGACATAAAGAATGTATGTAAATATGTATTTTGTATAATAAATAGCCGAGAAAGATAAATAAATCAAACATATCTATCATCCACGACGAGTGCATCGCTTGCAAGAAATTTTTACATCTGTGCGCCACTCGTCATACAACAATTGTTCCCCATCTTATTATTACATGTAGCCAAAAAATTCTGACTACATCATAATATTTAAAATATAACACAAATAAAATTAATACACTTTTTTTCTGTGATATAATTTATTTTTATTTCTTGTAGATGGGGGAAGTCTCAAGGATTACCCAATTATTTTGGGAGAGTTCAAGCTCGCATTGAAGGTGCGTCACAGTGGGGGAAGGGGGTATTCAAAATACTCCAGATTTGCGTTACGTAATTTATGGACGGCCCCTTAACTCCTTCGCCGCAATCACCACCTCTTTAGCGCCGTCACCCGTCTAATGAGCTCGTCATACATTTGTTTCCAATCTTATTGTTACGTGTAGTCAGCATCGCCAATTATTTCTGACTCCATCATAAATTTTAAAATATAACACAAATAAAATTAATACAAATTGTTTTATTCTGCAATATTATTTATTTTTATTTCTTGTAAATGGAAGGCGGGTTCTCAAGAATTACATAATTATTTTGGAGGGGTTCAAGCTCGCGTTACGGGTGCGTTACAGTGGGAATTCAAAACACTCCAAATTTGCGTTACGTAATTTATGGACGGCCCCTTAACGGCTTCGCCGCAATCATCACATCTTTAGCGCCGTCACCCGTCTAATGAGCTCGTCATACACTTGTTCCCATTATTGTTACGTGTAGTCAGCATCGCCAATTAATTCTGACTCCATCATAAATATTAAAATATAACACAACTAAAATTAATACAAATAGTTTTTTCTTCGATATGATTTACTTTTATTTCTCGTAAATGGAGGGAGGGTTCTCAAGAATTACGTAATTATTTTCCGGGAGTTCAAGCTCGCGTTACGGGTGCGTTTCAGTGGGGGCAGGGGGGATTCAAAACACTCCAAATTTGCGTTACGTAATTTATGGACGGCCCCTTAACTCCTTCGCCGCAATCACCACCTCTTTAGCGCCGTCACCCGCCTAATGAGCTCGTCATACACTTGTTTCCAATCTTATTGTTACGTGTAGTCAGCATCGCCAATTAATTCTGACTTCATCATAAATTTTAAAATATAACACAAATAAAATTAATACAAATAATTTCTTCTGCAATATAATTTATTTTTATTTCTTGTAGATGAGGGGCGGTCTCAAGGATTACCCAATTATTTTCGAGGAGTTCAAGCTCGCGTTACAGGTGCTTTACAGTGGGGGAAAGGGGTATTCAAAATACTCAAAATTTGCGTTACGTAATATATGGACAGTCCCTTAACGCCTTCGCCGCAAACACCACCTCTTTAGCGCCGTCACCCGCCTAATGAGCTCGTCATACAACACTTGTTCCGAATCTTATTGTCACGTGTATTCAGCATCGCCAATTAATTCTGATTTCATCATAATATTTAAAATATAACACAAATGAAATTAATACAAATGGTTTTTTCTTCGATATAATTTACTTTTATTTCTCGTAAATGGAGAGCGAGTTCTCAAGAATTACGTAATGATTTTGGAGGGGTTCAAGCTCGCGTTACGGGTGCGTTACAGTGGGGGCAGGGGGAATTCAAAACACTCCAAATTTGCGTTACGTAATTTATGGACGGCCCCTTAACGCCTTCGCCGCAATCACCACCTCTTTAGCGCCGTCACCCGCCTAATGAGCTTCCAAATTTATCGACTGCGGCATTGACCCGCCGGCGGCGGCGCCGGCGGCCGCGAAACGATCTGCGATCTTCCCATGGCATCGTACGAGTGACGTGACCGGGTGATGCGACCAGTGATCCGCGCCAGCGACTTATCTGATGGCCCCGGGTTTGTTACGGGTCGTCCGCGACGTTCGAAAGTTTTACGACAGCATTATGGGCGGATAACGCTGGAACACGTGTTCTGTCCGGGGTAATTGAATCCGCGAAGAATTGTGGTCTCGTTAAAGTAGCCGTATTGTAGGTGAGCTGTCGGGGAAATAAAAGAAGGAACGATTCAGGGCTCCCGGCTGACTTTCTCACCATTCAGATGCTAATGTGTGAGAACTTAATAGAGCGTCGGGGCATTCTTTGGTGAGACGTCTAATTCTTCATAAACTCTGTAAATAAAAGGAGAGCGCGAAAACGGGTTGAAGAACAATGCTATCGCGGAGTAATAACCGTACTGTAAATTTTTCTCAACCGTACTTTCCAGAAAATGTTTCCATTTTGCGAAAAGTAGGTGACTGTTTTGACATACTTCTTTATCTTATAATGTGATTCAAAATAAAGTACATAAAATTACTTAAATTGAAAATATTTATGATGTGAATAGTAAAAGTTAGCTCACTTTATTTTGGTAGAAGGAGAGGTTTGGTCCCGAAGCCGAACCGGATTAGCGCAATCCTACGAGCAAAATAAAATCACTCTTACCACAAGTCTCATAAACAATTTTCTTGGCTCGTTTTATTTTTATTCGAATATACAAATTTATGTGTATTTTGTTTTCTTTGTGTATTCACAGTTTTATCCGAACATTTGAGCATGTAACGTTTTAGCATTAATGCTAAGTGCGTATCCCAACGTTTTAGCACTAGTGCTAAAAATTGAACACTTTAGTGTGACCTAACAGTAACCCCTTTTAGTAGATCCTGTCTAAAACACATTAAATTTTTAATTTAAAATTTTATATTATTTTCCTTAATTGATCGAGCTACGCTGTGAAAACTTACTCGCAAGTCATGTTCTCCCAGGATTTATGTGATAAATTAAAACCATTAGAGAACTTTCATATCGCTTTAATATCCCGACCTTTAGAGGATGCGTAATTCTCATTTGTTTTTTCAGGGATAGTTTTTTGTTCCCCTGTTCGAAGTAGACATCCAGAGCTTCTCCATTAGTTTTATTATTTATTACTTCGGGTGTTAGAGATGAGGAAGGTCACCGCTCTGCCAAAGCACAGCATCCGTTCGTCCATTCTCCCGACGACCTCAATAACCCTGACTCACCCTTACTTCCCAGCTAGTCTCACACCAGACAAGCCAGGGATTCACAGAAGTTATTAATGTTGTTAGGTCGATATATAGCAAATAACGGTCGGTGTTGAAGATTGTAAACTGAAGCGATAGCCGACATTTATAACCAACCAAGTCCGTTATTTGTGATATCGGCCTTATGTCCTTCAATACTACAACATTGCGTGCCACCTACCTACAAGAAAAACATTACAAAAAATATTCCATCCTTTTCCTTCGGACAGGAGTACACCATCTTTTCCTGCAACTCATATTCGAAACTTGTTAACGGACGGCGAATTATTAAAATCCTTAACGAGCGTGGCCGTTTAAGAGCCCTTAAGATTTTGTTTGGCTACATTATAACGATATAACTGGACAATATTACGGAAAATACTTTTCAAAACAATTCTTAATTGCTCTATGAACATACTCAAATACTGGCAGAATTTAACTCCTGACTACTAAATTCCCATCATACGCGAAAATAATGCAAAATATATGAGTTGAGCGCAATATTTAAAAAAGTACTTTGTAAATTTGTAGGAGAGAGTCGTTTAAAACATAACTGTCCTAAGAAATCACTAATTTCTCCTTGGATGATTTATAAATGTTAATAATGATATCACAAGCTTAAAATAAAATCTAAAATTATGTCATAAATTCATTACTAATAAATATTTTGGATATTCATTCAAACTCAACGGTGTAGCTTTCTCAGCACGCATGATTATTATTCAAAAGATCAGATAGAGGCACAGATAAACTGTTATTCGAAATAAATAATAAAATCGAAAGAATTCCAACCTACATAACTTCCATTTCCACTATTTTCCTACGATATTTTCGGATGTTGAATGTGCTATTTTTGAAATCTCCATGTGGTTTGGAAATTCTGCAACAAACATGCCCTACTAGTTCTCTCAGCTCAAAGCGATCCCTTTAAAATGAAAAACAGACTCCCTTCCGATGCGACCGGCCCGTTCGCAATTTGCCTCTGGCAGCATTTTTCATTCGCGTGTCCGCCCTTAAAAAAATGCCAAAAACAACCGCTCAAAACACACCACCTACTTCAGCTACCAGTGTGTAAGGGATATAAGAATTTATGAGGTACATTATTAATAATAAAACGCATTACATTATCCATCTTAATATGTCAATACTGAAGCACGATACTTGTTTCGCCGGAAATCCAATATCATGACCCTACATTTCATGACCGTAATTAATGTATATCCGACAGGTAAAAAGAGATTAATGCTCTTCATCTATTTAATATTTCAAAACAGGCAAAAATAAACCCACTCTTTCCCTGACAAATTAATGCCCATTGCTCGCGCTTGGGTGACAGTGCGACAGCAAATTTTTCTGCGCCTGCACGCACAACTACTGCTCGGCACTTGTTTGTGAGCGCGTGGATAGGTCTGGACATTCTTTTCAACGGAGCGCGTAATTGCTGTGAAGCTCTTATAAATAAAATCGATTACATTCCGTCGAATTGTTTACGGATATATTGGGTACACAATGCATGGTAAAATAAACATTTTCCGCGGCACTGAATGCCCGGTGAGCGACGTGCTATGGGCGGGCGTGAGAGAGAGAGGGAGGAGGGGAAAAAGCGAGAGAATATGCGGGAAATGGGAGAGCGGGCGTGATCACGGGTGATGCGCAGAAACACCGTATTAGTTCACTCATTCGTTCACCCGCGCTGGCGAGCGGGTGAGTGAATGAGTGAAGGCGAGTACGAAGTAGTCGATGCGAGTGCGTGGGCGAATAAGTGCGGCAAAGGATGTGAAGTGGGGAGGCGATGGTAGCGAGTAGTGAGTGTGCGGATGAGGGGAACAGCGATGTGAACGGAGAAGTATATTATAAATTATAACCGTGTGAGAAGAGAAGCTTGTGAGGGGAGGGTAATATGAAGAATACGGATAAAAGTGCGGGTGGTGGCTAAGCGTGCATGTGAATGGATTGGTTGGTTCTTTGCGATTGCGGACGCATCAACAGCTTAGGTTATTAGTCCCGTAAGTGTAGTGCTTGTTTTTTCTCGGGAGATGGCGGTGATCTTCCCCCGCTGGATGGCGAGATTCGGCGCCGACCTACCGTCGGCTAGCGATATTTCCCCCTAACCAGGACTCTCGCTCCAGCGGAGCACCGCCCCAGCCGGGACAAGCTCTTAGCTCCCGACCGGTCTCCCGGAATATCCCGGAATATGTGGTAGTGTAGTGCATGTTAGTGTGTGTGTGTGTGTGTGTGTGTGTGTGTGTGTGTAAGAATGATCGCACCATGAAGAGAAAGGAATGATCGCGTGCGGTCCATGGCCCGTTTGTTAGGATACTGCTCCGGCATTCGCCTGATGTTGATCGGAGAAACCACGGAAAACGACCGATCGGAGCAGCAGGTCGCCCGAATTCTCCTCCAGAGAGCGACTGAATTCGACCTAGCTTAAAAGGTAGTGTTGAAAGTCTTTCCACCGACGGGACTCCCGGCGGTTGTCACCGACGGCACTAACACCTCCCGGTCAGAGGCACTGTAGTGACATTAGTTGATGCCCATAGCCAACTCTCCCCGTAAGATAAGTTGATAACTAAGCTAATAACGATTAGATAAGCAGGAGGTTAAGGTGTAGGTGGATGGATGAAGGTGTGAAAGAATGGATGAACAGATGAGTAAATGGATGAACGTGTCTGGTGCAGTGCACAGAACGAGAGTGCGTCGATAAATAGATAAACGGATAGCAGAACGGGCAAGTAGATGACCCAGTGACTGCGCAGAAAACGGGCACGGAAATTAGTAAGTAAACAGGCGAGTGAGCGGGCGAGTGAGCGGGTGAGTGAGCGGGTGAGTGAGCGGACGAGTGAGCGGACGAGTGAACGGGCGAATGAATGGGCGAATGAATGGGCGAGTGAGCAGACGTGTTAGCGGGAGAGTGAACGGGCGAATGAATGGGCGAGTGAGCAGGCGAGTGCGCGGGAGAGTGCGCGGGCGAGTGAGCGGGCGAGTGAGCGGGCGAGCGAGCGGGCGAGTGAGCGGGCGAGTGAGCGGGCGAGAGTGAGCGGGCGAGTGAGCGGGCGAGTGAGTGACGGGCGAGTGAGCGGGCGGGTAGGACGGTGAGCGGGTGGTGAGTGCAGGCGAGTGAGCGGGCGAGTGAATGGGCAGTGAGCGTGAAGTGAGCGGGCGAGTGAGCGGGCAGTGAGTGAGCGGGCGAGTGAGCGGGCGAGTGAGGCGAGAGCGGGCGAATGGGCGGGCGAGTGAGCGGGCGAGTGAGCGGGCGAGCAGTGAGCGGGCGAGTGAGCGGGCGAGTGAGCGGGCAGTGAGCGGGCGAGTGAGCGGGCGAGTGAGCGGGCAGAGTGAGCGGGCGAGCGGGCGAGTGAGCGGGCGGTGAGCGGGCGAGTGAGCGGGCGAGTGAGCGGGCGAGTGAGTGAGCGGGCGAGTGAGCGGGCGAGTGCAGGACAGTGAAGCGGGTGAGTGAGCGGGTGAGTGAGCAGGCGAGTGAGCGGGCGAGTGAATGGGCGAGTGAGCGGGCGAGTGAGCGGGCGAGTGAGCGAGGTGGCGGGCGAGTGGGCGGGCGAGTGAGCGGGCGAGTGAGCGGGCGAGTGAGCGGGCGAGTGAGTGGGCGAGTGAGCGGGCGAGTGAGCGGGCGAGTGAATGGGTGAGTGAGCGGGCGAGTGAGCGGGCGAGTGAGTGGGCGAATGAGCGGACGAGTGAGCGGGCGAGTGCGCGGGCGTGCGGGCGGGCGAGTGAACGGGCGAATGACCTGCCGGATGAACGAACTGGGAAAAGAGCGGGTGCGTGGTGGGCGGGCTCGTGGGTGGCCGGGCGGGGAGACGACTGCGCTGAGGATGGGGTGAGCGGGCGAGTGGACGCGGCCCGCGATCATTATGCGCTGCTTTTGATATACACAGGCTGCGCCCGGAGGCGAGTCCATCGGCACAATGCGCCATTGACACCGACCGACCACGCTCGTTGCACAGCGCGCCGCCACAGCGCTGCAAAAGCCCTGGAATTCGTATTGCCGTTCTATGATTATTTCAAACCTTCCATCTAATTTGTATATTCAAACATTATATTCAATGCAAATACATATGAATGGGAAAAATTAAAAGAATCCTACACAATAAAATAGTTCACAATTTTTATTTCAATTTAATATTAGTTTTCTATTTTTTTACTTCGATTTAAATTTAAAAGTCTGAATTCTGTCAGGGAGCACCAATGATGAGATAAAATTCTCGATACATACATGCTGTAATGTAACATCTGAATGAAATGTAAAATACATATTTTATTGAGGAAGATTATTTCTATTTTATTATCCATATGGATTTCCGCAATATTTCTCTGGTAATCGCAGATTTTGTAAATAGCTGTTTTAAAAAGAAATGACCATAAAATTTTGTTAGAAATAAACTAGTTTAAAGAAATTATTTAGCGATAACGAATGTTGCAATTAAGTAAGCATTGAGTTGGAAGATATAGCCTTTAAGGGTTGTGAATTTGAATTTGATGTTTACCATCTCATAAATGATCGGCTTGACAGAGAAATTACCCCCAAAAATAGTTTTGAAGATATAAGTGAAAAGCTAAAAAAAGAACGAAATTTGTAGTTTATTTTTTGCGAGTTTTCGGTCGGTTAATTACGATCTATTTAGTATTATTTGAAGTTAGCAAATACTTTACGTATGATGTAAAATACATTTACTAACAGTCTTTTCAAAGCAGAACAAACCACTATAAAGAAAACAAACCGTAAATATTGTATTTCTTTCAGATTTGAAACACTGTGTATAGACATTTTCATTAAAGTAAATTACTAATAAGGATAACCCTTGCAATTACTAACCTATAAAATTAGAGAATGATTTTATATCCATCCTTATTGTACATTAATCCAAAAAGGTAAAATGAAATTTGACATCAGATAATTGAATTATAATTGCCATCCTTTAGTTATGCTTATTGTTCTTACATTAATATTAATATACTTCAACTATTTAACTTCGACTAAAAACCATGGACTGTTTTTAGTTTAAAACTCAGATTAAAAATGAAATTTGATTGAATCTCTTATTCTATCGCCTGATGGCATTATTTTACCAAGTGGAACTAAAAATATTCCGTAAACTAAAGAGGAAAATTTTCACGGAAGATCTCACGAAATGATCATGGTCTTTTCATTAAATTAAACTCTATTTCGCGTAAATTCGACATCAGCGGCCACTTTAGAATTGTTCATCACAAAAGTTCTTTATAAAATGAAATTTTGATCCTTTTATGATCTAACGTAGTACTGTGAAAAATGAACCTGCAAATGTTTTTCCATTCAAAGATGTTTCATAGAAAAATTCATCGGCAAGTTCTATTAAGAAGAAAAATGACATTTCCGTATGTTGTAAAACGGAGCATAGAGTTCACATAAATCGACGTAGAATTGGATTGCGACTTCTCCGAATACATGACGTTACTACAAAGATATTAAAATACATAGCTGTAGGGACGCCAAAGAGATTAAAAACATGCCGCTATAGTACGCCTACGAATGTTGTACGCGCCTCCCCAGAGGAGCGTTTTCTGTCTCTCTCCTCCTCTTCCTCCTCCTCCGCTTCCGGCGTTTCCACGCTTGAAGAGTCCCATGCTCCTGGTGTTGCTGCGAGGCCAAAGCGAGAAAAGCAAGAGCGTTGCCGACCGCAACCCGGGCCGGCAGCAGCAGCGGAGGGCGGCCGCGGGCTGCGCAGGAAGATTGGGAAGGAGAGGCGGGGAGGGGCGGAGACGGGGAAAGGAGGGTCGGGGGATGGAATAGCGTGGGTAGCGGGGTGCCGCTATAGTACGCCTACGAATGTTGTACGCGCCTCCCCAGAGGAGCGTTTTCTGTCTCTCTCCTCCTCCTCCTCCTCCGCTTCCGGCGTTTCCACGCTTGAAGAGTCCCATGCTCCTGGTGTTGCTGCGAGGCCAAAGCGAGAAAAGCAAGAGCGTTGCCGACCGCAACCCGGGCCGGCGGCAGCAGCGGCAGGGCGGTCGCGGGCTGCGCAGGAAGATTGGGAAGGAGGGGCGGGGGGAGGTCGGAGGCGGGGATGGTGGGCGGAGACGGGGAAAGCAAGGCCTGGGAAAGGAGGGGCGGGGTGACGAGGCGGGGGCGGAGGGGCGGGGGGCGGTTGAGGAGGCAGGGGTGGCGGGGAGGGGATGGCAGGGGAGGGTGGCGGGGGAGGAGTGGCAGGGCCGGAGGGTGGTGGGAGCTGGGGGTGGCAGGGCGAGGCAGCGCGGATGCGGCCAATGGGCTGCGCAGGACGGTGAGAGGGCGAGAAGTGGCGGGTGGGCGGGGCGGGGAGTGGAGAGGCGAAGGGCCGGGCGGGGCGCTTGGCGGGGCGGGCCTGGGTTGCAGGATGCGAATTTGCGGCCAGGAGCGCGGACGCCCTTGTGATTAATACTGGGCCCCGCCCGCAGACGGCGCCACAGGCGCCGGTGGCGCCTCCTCCACCCCGCCCGCGCCTCTACGGCCGCACTGCCGCCCCAGCCCCGCCCCCGCCGGGGTCAACTCTGCGCGCTTCCCACAACTCCTGACGCAGGGGCGGCTACACGCCCTCAAAGGTCGCAACTCCAATAAAGCTTTCACATCGCGGCTGGGCACCGGAAAGAGATAAACGCCGCCCTCACTTCTGCCGTCTCAGCCCTACCTCGCGCCGCCCTTTTGCTTCGCCTGCGCCACTAACGCCGCCCTCGCCGCCGCCAACGCCGCCCTTGCCGCCGCCAACGCCGCCCTCGCCGTCGCCCTCACTACCACTATCCCCGCCCTCACTGCCGCCAACGCCGCCCTCGCCTCCGCCAACGCCATCCTCGCCGCCACCGCCGTCGCCGCCGGCATCCTCGCCGCCCTCGCCGCCACCAACGCTGCCCTCGCCTGCGTCAACCCCATCCTCACCGTCGCCCTCGCCGTCGCCCTCGCCCTCGCCTTCGCCGTCGCCCTCGCCCCCGCCAACGTCGCCCTCGTTCCCGTCACCGCCGCCAACCCCGCCCTCGCCGATGCCAACGCCGCCCTTGCCTCCGTCAACGCCACCCTCACCGCCACCGCCACCGCCTTCGCACCCGTCATCGCCGCCATCCTCGCCGCCGCCAAATCCGCACTCGCCTCCGCCAACGCCACCGTCGCCCTCGCCGTCGCCCTCGCCGCCAACCCCGCCCTCGCCGCTCGCGTATGGAGCATGGAGCGCCGCTTTGAGCGGAGGAGCCGCTCGTGGCCAGGGCTGCCAACGACCGCGACGCGCGCGGATGGCGCGGGATTAGTGCGCTGTGAGCCGCCGCGCGCGAAGCGTCTCGAGCGGCTGAACTGGTCCACTCGAGTGACAGGCCGTTTGTTCACGCGGTGACAGGTGTGACGAAGGATGTTTCACGCATAAACGCACCGAATACGCGCAGGAATCTGCACAGATAACTGTGGAGAGCAACGTTGGCCTTATTCTTACGCAGGAAAAACATCCCAACAATCAAAATTAAATCTGACACCTATATATATTTTATTATTAATGCTAATCATCAGACACGCTTTAAGAGCCACCACCGGTAGCGGTAGCTCAGTGCATCGACTGATATCACTGCAGCGCCTCTGACCGGGAGGTCCTAGGTTCGAGTCCTGACGGTGGCAGGATTTTCGACACTAGCTTTTCAGCTGGTCCTGGTTAGGGGGAAACCCCACTAGCCGACGGTAGGTCGGCGCCGGACCTCGCCATCCAGCGCGGGAAGATCACCGCCATCTCACGAGAAAAAACATGCACTACACTAACGGGACTAATGATCGAAGCAGTTGACGTGCCCGGAAACACGAAAAAATTAATCAATCAATTTAAGAGCCACCCACGCCCACGATATGGTCATACATATTCTCTGATTTCAGGATATTATTTATCAGTTGGACGTGTCTTGTGGATCGTCAAGGACGGCTAAAATGGTTCACGGAAGTTTCCTGACGTACATTAATGTGACCAAACAGAGTCTGCTTAAATAACTGACAACCGGGAAAGTGATCATTTTTCCATTAGAACAGTGAAATCCTACCAAACTGATGCTCTAAAAATGTTTCAGTCCAACGTTGTTTTTTTTTTCCTTTTAATATACTGCACCTTCTAGGAACAACTGAACGATTCTACAATAAGACATTTTTAAATTCAGTCTCAAATTTCAGAACTGTACCAGGTACTGTACTTATTTTCCAAAGATGTCTGAAGTAGTAAATTTCAGACGAAATACCTCGGTGCTGAAAGTAGTTCACGCAGATGTCAGGTCGTTTGTGGATGAGATAACATGACAGTATATCATTTCATATCATATTCTGACGTCATATCATTTCTGCATACGAATAGAAAATGTACGTAGATCGGAACTGTTAACGATGGAAATGATGTTAACGTCTTATAATTCAAGACGAATATTACCTTTGAAAATTCCTTAGATTGATGTCTTTGGAATCCAACATACGTGAAATTATTTGACATACATTAAGAACCTGTATAACTTATTGTTTATTCACTAAATGAACTTACCACGACAGAATAGGTGGTTTCTTCAATAATATTAAAACTACATAATTAATGGACAGTTTTTCATATGGGCACTGTACCTTTTTGGAAATTAAATATCGTTGCAAATAAATAATTTTACATCATTTGATATACAGTTACTTTTACTTCATCAAGCATTTTTTCTTGTCCATACTTTACTAAATATCTATTAACTGGGAAGTTTTTCCTATAAAAATCAGCTTATTATTCCCATAGGGACATCGTGGAAGATTATTGTGAATGACACTTAGAAAACTACCCCTAAAAACATGAATGAGGCGCTCAAAAGCCGTACTTTCATTATAATATACAGAATGACATCTTGTAGGACTTTATACAACATTTTTTTTATTTAGCAGGTCTGCTTGTGCGTACTCAGTCACGGATGATTAAATAATGCTCAGAAATCCGAGGTCGATGTAAAATGAAATTGTTAGTCTGTGCAATTTAAAAGTCAGGGATTTAAGAATTTTTTTTGTTAGTCTATACTGAACCCTGTCAGAAGGTTGAACCTTCTATAATATTGCGCCCTGGTGATAGAATGCACATTTCAGAATCTAACCGTTTGAAGGTAAGTTACAGCTTGAAACAATTTTTGATTTTAAAACGATCATTTACAAAATGTAGAAGGTTTACATAAGTGCAACTAGTCACTTATTATGTGTTCTAATAGACCATTTGCTGTTTAACTCATACATCACACGGAGATTCATAATGATAATAATAAAATTATTATTATTATTATTATTATTATTATTATTATTATTATTATTATTATTATTATTATTATTATTATTATTATTATTATTATTATTATTATTATTATCTATATATTTAAAAAAAATAAAGTATTCTGCCATGGCTTCGTTTAGAGCTTCTACTGAACCGATTGTCGTATTTTTTCTTTTAAATGAAAGAATGTGATCCCTAGATGTGTTATCAGATATTGTTTGTGTTGATTCACCAACATTTGCGGTGTAAATTAATTAATTAAATCATTCTTTAATAGTACGCTTATCAATAGTCAATTGTTTTCTTCCAAAGGGTGGCTGTTTGAAAATTGATATATATGAGTCTATAGATGTGCGTCCCCGCCGCTTCATGGTGGCTCTGCTTGATGTTTTTGTTTTGATTCTTGAGATTTGTTCACAATTCGTCAAGGTTTTGTTTCAGTGTAGTAATTGCATTGTGAAGATGACAGTTTGCATATACATATTTGCTTTTGTAGTGTATTTTGTAGAGAACATTCGGACAGTGGGTTTTGTGCGGTTGGTAGTGAAGTTGTTTACAGGTTATGTCGAATTCGAATCGTTGCTCACGCGCCCCAAAGACTCAAACGCACTACATTAACTGGGAGCAGGGAAAGAGAAAGTCAGCGTAGGTGTCGTGATAGTGAGGTCATTTCGTTTTCTGTTGGGTATTGTCTATGAAAGGTCAGTTTTGTTCTACTTTGTACTTCCCATGTCAGAGAAATTCGTAAACAAGTTTACTGTGTGTTGCTTACATGGGAAAATAGGACACCTTCGAGCATGCCAGAAGAAATCAAACAGTTGTTTATAGATTATGACACATCAAAAAGCTTTAGAAATAATATCCGTCAGTATAATAGTGGTCTTTCTTTAGTGTAATTTGGTGCCAATATTGCATTGCCACCTGGTCATGGGCCATACGTGTTCAACATTTGCTTGAGCTCACATCACATAATATCTTCGTTATACCCTAAAGATTCAAACAATGCAACATATTGTGAACATTAGTCTGGGCACAGTATTTTGCATTTATCTTAGATCACACCGTCATATTTTGACGGTTCTCACTAGTTATTATTATTATTCATACATGTGTTAAGGTAAAAATTTCTCTCTCCAAGCTATGAAAGGACAAGAATGGGACGTGCTCTCTCACATACATTGTCTCAATCCGGTTTGTAACAAAGGGGTAAGACCACGAAAGAGAAGATTGTATGCGATTTGCGACCCGTTTGGTTGAGATTGTGTTCATGAATTCTCCTCGAAACGGTCAGGAAATCACGGAAAACATTATCGACCTACGAACTCTCTTCCGCCAATACTACAAACACACTTCAAGCAAATTACTAACATTCGTTGTGGATCAGCCCCGCAATCTCAAGTCGCAATCAAGCTCGATATTTGGGTGTTGCTATAGCAATAACAGTTATCGATGTTGACATATTGTTATAACACGTACATTGTAAACCTTTTTTCTTTTACGAAACTCCTTTTTTTTATTTTCTGATGAGTTTCAATTTTATGAAGAGTATGAATGCATAGTTTGTAAGATAAACAACTCTAGTAGTAACATTAGGGAATTTTCTTGAGTTTCGGTCAGTAAAAGCAATTTCAATTGTCAATTTTTCGGCTTTTATTAAGCCTTCATCAGGTCTAACAACACTTTCAGTATGCCGACCATACGCATCATATCGGCGCATGGATTGTTGGTAGCCTTCCTTTCTGTGTAGTTCCTATTCTGTAGTCGGTCGGTCGTATGGTCGGACCGACGGACTGTCAACTCCGACTATCGGGCTGTCAGACTGTCAAACTATCGAAGTGTCTGACTGATGGACTGTCGACTGTCGGATTGTCAGACTGATAGGCTTGGATTGACGGAGGAACCAGTCGTACCGGCAGCCCCATGGACGGTCGGTGGGTCAGTCCGGTCGGTCGGTCGGTCGGTCAGTCGGTCGGCTGGTCGGTCAGTCCGGTCCGGTCGGTCGGTCGGTCGGTCGGTCGGTCGGTCGGGCGGGCGGGCGGGCGGGCGGGCGAGCGGGCGGGCGGGCGGACAGCGGGCAGGCGGACGGTGGGCGGGCGGACGGCGGGCGGGCGGACGCAGGCGGGCGGACGGCAGCGGGCGGGCGGACGGCGGGCAGGTGGACGGCGGGCGGGCGGGCGGGCGGCGGGCGGGCAGGCGGACGGCGGGCGGGCGGACGGCGGGCGGGCGGACGGCGGGCGGGCGGACGGCGGGCGGGCGGACAGCGGGCGGGCGGACGGCGGGCGGGCGGACGGCGGCGGGCGCTGGCGGGCGGCGGGCGGCGGGCGGCAGGCGGCGGGCGGCGGGCGGCGGGCGGCGGGCGGCAGGCGGCGGGCGGCGGGCGGCGGGCGGCAGGCGGCGGGCGGCGGGCGGCGGCGGGCGGCGGGCGGCGGGCGGCGGGCGGCGGGCGGCGGAGCGGGCGGCGGGCGGCGAGGCGGCGAACGCGGCAGGCGGCGGGCGGCGGGCGGCGGGCGGCGGGCGGCGGGCGGCGGGCGGCGGGCGGGCGGGCGAGCGGCGAGGCGGGCAGGCGAGCGGCGGGCGGGCGGGCAGGCGGCGGGCGGGCGGGCGAGCGGCGGGCGGGCGGGCGAGAGCGGCGGGCGGGCGGGCGAGCGGCGGGCGGGCGGGCGAGCGGCGGGCGGGCGGGCGAGCGGCGGGCGGGCGCCCTGTGCCCCTTGCACCTACACAGGCTTCACCGGAACACGCCGAGATGCGACCTGGGCCCGCGCGCGCTTTCTCGTATTCTCCCCAATGACTCGTGCTTTTGAAGACACCGCCGCCGCAGCCGCATGAATTTGTTGTTCGTGGCTTTCACCATTTATTTTGACGTTTTGAAAAGCATTTCGCGCCATTCTGCGAACTCAGTTTTGCGTTTGCACCTCTTCGCGCGATTTTTCGTTCACAGGAAACGAATTTGTTAAAGATTTTCTCGGAAATCTTCCCGCGTCTTTTGATAAAGCGCTTTTTGAAATGACTTTCTGAACTCATGTTTCAGGTTTATTTACAAAAATGTCAGAATAAAATTAGAAGTTACGTGAATTTCCATTTCATGTGTAAACAGAAGAAATGTCCCTATAGAATTTTCTTTAAAGACAAACTTTACTTCAATATTTTTTGTCAAAAATAAAAATCATAAATCTTTTTATTGAATAAGGTATTATGAATTGGCCATAGTACTGAATATGTCAACTTATTTCATTTAACAAAGATATTAAAAGGAAACTGAATCGAGTCAAATTTGTTTAAACAAATTCAAAGCTAATTTTGGCAATATTTCAATGATAGATATATCACATTCGTACTAAACATATCATATATAGATATATATTTTGGCAATATTTCAATGAACTTTCCACTTCCAGATCTACATAATCAAAACAATGGACAAGGTGTGGTATTTATCTGGCGAAAATGGTCTCTTTTAAATTTTGATATTCCTAGTACATAATGTAACATTTCCCTGGCTATCGTGTGTAAGGCAACTATGTTCAACATGATTTATTAATGGTAGAATCTATCGGTTTCCTGTTAAAATATTACGAACAATTCGGGAGTCGCATTCACCTCCAGCTCGGCCAGGTCTCTATTGAAACAGGCATGTACACGAACGTGCCCCCATCACCCACGCACGTACTTTCATGACCGCAGCAAACACGCGGAGAGGATACACGTGTAGACAGCATGCAACGCTATTTGCCAACACATAACAGAAATTGTTTACCTTCGATAGCACGTGCTTCAGTCAATAAACTACGGTTTGCTTCAATTCAACCTTATGAATTCTCGTCTGGTTTCGGAGGTGAAATTATGCCCGCACGGAGAATTTCAATGTTGTGTTGTTTGGTTTATAACTAGTTGGGGCGCGCCTTGATACTATTCAACAGTCCTGACGTTTGCCGTTATGTCTTTTGTTGGGACGTAACTTGAATTAAAAAGTCGTTTCCAACCTAGTAGACAGGGAAGATAATTTAGGATTTGCTATAAAGAATCGCAGAAGGTTCTTGACTCATGATAAAAATACCTATTCGACAAGCGTAGACACACATGATATATAACTTCGTTTGATCCAATAAATTTATGTTGAAAGCTAACATTTTCTGTGAAGCATAATAAGAATAAATAACTAAACAGCCTATTATTGTTTCTATTTGTATGTTTGTGAGCCATACAAATGGATATTTATACGAATTCATTGATGTGCTAACTCTAAACATTCATGGAAGTACAATTGTTTCTTTCATTATGACAACACAAATTCCATTTTCAGGAATATGTAAAAATAGCATTATGTAACATTCCGTTCATAGCATTTTTGTTATTATATATGATACAAAAGAGTAATGTTTGTTGTCATGAACTACATTGACTCGATGTTTATTTTATTATATTCCGATCACTGGCTAAAACAACTTTATAATTATAATTGATACCCGAAGATTTTTATATTATTTGTGATAAATTCAGTTTTCTATAAAGTGGTGATCTGGGCAAGTGGTATCCCATTTTATTGATTAAAAACTCCAGTTTAATAAACATAGACTAGAAGTTCAGACTGTCTAACAAATACTAAAATCTTTCCTGGTAGTGACTTGATTGCCTCCCATCACTCAGGTGATAAAAATAAGAAGCTATACACCTGCAAGCTCTATTAGAATATCTCTTAATATACCTAATGCAGTAGATTAATATCAACCATGGCTGAAACCAGTCAATTATTTATTTTATAAAACTTCTGTGAGACACTTTTTCATTGAAGCATATGAAGAAATCTTCAACTTCTTGATGGCATTGGCGTTGAATTCATCATGATGAAGTCATCCCGGATAAAACTTTAATCAACCCCATGAACAGTAGCTAAGTATCTCCAACTTTCGTAACGGGCTCCTTCAAGACGCGACCTTCAGGAGTATCACGCAATCCAGCGTATCTCCCTTACCGGTGTCCGGCGATGTCATCTGAGATTCCGCGATTTCCAGCAAGGCTTCGTTAAATGGTGTAAAATACTTTAGAAACCGTCGTCTTCTCTCCCGAAAGGTTGGAGTTTCACCTTTTGGGGCAAGAAACGTCCGGCAGCGAAGTAGCCGACTCACGAACCCACAGCGGCAGAGCGCTCCGGCCGTAAATTAGCACGACGGACGTTTCCGCGGAGAGGGAGGACTCGCAGGCGGAAGAAGAGGCAGGCGGTGGCCTGCTTGGAGGATGGCGGGGAAGGCAGAAGTGGCGGTGGATGCGGGGCAGAGGAAGGAAGAGACGTTAGTAGTGGTGGTGGTGGTGGTGGTGGCGGCGATGCTAGTGGTGGTGGTGACGGTGGTGGTGGTGACGGTGGTGGTGGTGATGGTGGTGGTGGTGGTGATGATGGTGGTGGTGATGATGGTGATAGTGACGATGTTGGTGGTGGTGGCAGCTATGGTGGAGCTGGTAGTGGTGGTGGTAGTGGTAGTGGTGGTGGTGGTGGTGGTGGTGGTGGTGGTGGTGGTGGTGGTGGTGGTGGTGATGGTGGTGATGGTGGTGATGGTGGTGATGGTGGTGGTGGCGGCGGCGGTGCTGGTGTAGTTGGTGGTGGTGGTGGTGGTGGTGGTGGTGGTGGTGTAGTTGGTGGTGGTGTAGTTGGTGGTGGTGGTGGTGGTGGTGGTGGTGGTGATGGTGCCAGTGGTGGCTGTCAGGGGTTGATAGTAATGATGGAGGTGATGAAAGTGGAGGGCAAAGCGGTGGCTAGGCGGTGAGCTAGACGGAGGTCAAGGGGCGGCAAGAGGCGGGCAAGACAACGGGCAAGGCAACAAACATATCGGCGGGCAAGGTGGCAGGCTACGGCAGGCGGAAGACATCATAGAAGGCGGCGGACAAAAAGGTGGGCAAGGCAGCGGGCAAGACGACAAGGTATGCAGTGGGGGGGGGGACATCATAGAAGGCGGTGGATAAGGCGATGAGCAAAGTAGTGGTTGATTGGTGGTTGTTTGTTAGTGATTCCGGGTGCGTCAATAGCTTAGGTTATTAGTTCCGTAGGTTTAGTGCATGTTTTTATCATCGGGAAGTGCGGTGATTTTCCCCCATTCGATGGCGAGATCCGGTGCCGACCTACCGCCGATCTAGTGGGGTTCCCCCTAACCAGGACTCTCGCACCAGCGGGGCACCGCCCCAGCCGGAAGAATTCTAAGCTCCCGACCGGTCTCTTGGAATATGTAGTAGTGTAGTGCATGTTAATGTGTGTGTATATGTGTGTGTGTGTGTAAGGGCAGAGGATAGGACAATGAAGAAGCAGGAAAGATCGCGCGCGGTCCATGGCCCGTTTGGTAGGGTACTGCTCCGGCATTCTCCTGGTGTTGATCGGAGAAACCAAGAAAAAAACCGACCAGAGCAGCCGGCCTCTAGAATTCTCCTCCAGACAGAGACTGAATTCGATCTACTTAAAAAGCTAGTGTCGAAAATCCTGCCGCCGTCAGGACTCGAACGCAGGATCTCCCTATCAGAAGCACTGCAGTGATATCAGTTGATGCACTGCGCTACCGCTCCCAGTAGTAGCGGTAGAGGCGATGGGCAAGGCGGCTACGGAGGCAGAAGTGGTAGCAACGCCCAATGCGGATATGCAGGCTGTCGTAGTCATATGTGCTTGGCGGAAGCTCCTTGGGGGGGGTGCTCCTTTCCGCGGTGGGCGGGCGACCCCAGGCTGAGTGGTTACGCCTTTCTTTCGCCTTGGGGTCGCGGAGCGGAACTCGGTCGATACACGCAGAATGTGTGGTGGACAACGCGGATTTGCGGCAGGTTCAAGCAATTCCCTGTTCCAGATTACAGGATACAACATCCTCATTCACCCTATTATTATCATCACGAATTCATCCAATTATTTATCCTCAATGCTGGTTACAGTCAAATTAATACTGGCGGAAGGGGAGAAACAAAATGTTCTGCGGTCGAGAACGCTGGAGTAAATAATAACACGTTTTAGGTAGAATCAGGTTACGTATGATGAAATATCTCGGCGTGGAAGTGAAATAGTGTTAGACTTTCGGTAATAAGATTTGGGGATCAAAATCTATCTTCCTCACTGCCGGTATAATTGTTCAAAACAGAACTGTACTTGCTTGACGACGTTCACTTCATTTCAATTAGGTAATTTAAGAATACACAGCAATATGCAACGGGATGTATAGCAATCAAATCGCGTTGAAATAATCAGTGCAAATGTAATTTTCAAATAAATAGTTAATTTATTAACAATTAAGCCAAATGTGTTTTAAAAAAAATATTTTAAAACTTATTCCTGCGTTTATATACACTTACATTAAATAAAATAAAACGAAGACTTCATCAAAATGATCTACATCAAATGAAAACACATTTCTTTCGATTAAGACTGCCATTGATAAACGAGTTATTAGTTAATGATTAACGATCTCCCAAATTTGTTGCATTTATCAGAATCAGCTTACTCATTGAGACGAACAGAAGATATGAATACCCTTCAACGTTTTCAGCGAACTCATGCCTTCATCAGTGCATCGAAATCGTTAATCTTCCCCAAAACGCAGATACGAGCGCAAAGAAATCTCGCACAAACGGAGGCCATTAGAGCGGGGAGAGGGGGCGTGTCCCACACAAACGGAGGCGCTTTTCGCGACTGGATGAGAGGCAGCGGCGTGGGCGGCGGGGATGGCACGGCGAGGCGAAACCGGAGGGCGTTGGGGGGGCGGTGGGGTGACTGGGCGGCGGGGGCGGCGGGGGCGGCGGGGGCGGCGGGGGCGGCGGGGGCGGCGGGGGCGGCGGGGGCGGCGGGGGCGGCGGGGGCGGCGGGGGCGGCGGGGGCGGCGGGGGCGGCGGGGGCGGCGGGGGCGGCGGGGGCGGCGGGGGCGGCGGGGGCGGCGGGGGCGGCGGGGGCGGTGGGGGCGGCGGGGGCGGCGGGGGCGGCAGGGCGGCGGGGCGGCGGGGCGGCAGGATGGCTTGGCGGCGGGGGCGGCAGGAGCCGATCGACGCGGGAATTCATGTTTGATTGCCCGTCGTGCGCTGGTGACAGAAACGGCCTTTATATGGCAACCGGATAGAACGAAAACGGATTATCCGGGCCGTGCATTCGTCCTGCCGGCCTCACCCCTGCCGCCATCGTCGCCGCCCCATAGCTTCCGCTCGTTGCGCCGCTCTCGGTCGTTACCGGAAGTTGCCATCTTCTGACGACTGCTGCATGTGTGTGCTCAAATTGTATCAGCGACTACTGGTCGCCACAGTCGCTACAAACTGCGTCCCACTCGTCTGCCTCCCCTGGCTGGCTCTTCTACGCGCATATAGTACATTCGCTTCTGCTCGAACCTCTGATATTTCTGTGTTTTTCTTTACAGGTTTACATTTAAGAAGACAGATGTTAAGTGTTTCACTAGTTTATTGCTGTGTAAGTTTAGTTATAATTGCTATCAAATAAAAATTAAACATAATTGGTTCACTTGAGAGTATTTTTGCTACATAATTCTGTGTAATTGTACATAATTAGTGTTCTGTTAAACTTATTTAAACGTTTGGACAACGTACTTTCTGATTAACATTTTTGTTTCTGCATTGTCCTAATATTGCTCTTCTTTTATCTTAGCAAAGGAGTGTTTATAAAACAAAATCCTACAATATATACGCTAGTGTAGGTTACGATAATCAAAATAGTGTACCAGCGTACATAGCTCTTGTTTATGAAAGAATTTGTAAAAAATGTCATTACATACGATATTGGAGTTACAAATCAAATGTTAACAAATCGAGTATTAACATACTAGAGAGTTTAAGCGCAATCGACAGAATTAATGGGTAGCGTTACAACAATCGACAGCAATATCAATCTTCTGCGCATGCACTGTCCAAGTTTGGCTTCACATTTACGCATCTCCTCTTGCGCAGAAGATTGGTATTGTTACTGATTTCTATACGCTCTGCAATCCTTAAACTCCTCACTTTATGAATATCGTACAGTATTTTAGCCGTTTTGTAAAAATTGAAATGCGTTTGAATTTACGTTTTCATTTTACTAATTCCTGACTTGTTAGAACATTTGTGAAAACACTTTATCTTTTCATTACGGAACTCATCATCGATGTTTATAGTTGGCCAAAGATTATTAGATCACAAGTAGCTAATAACGTCCAATGTTGTGTTCTAAATATTAGAACACAGGTGCTCTAATAACTTTAAATAGGAAAGTAACTTTAAATAGTAAAGTAAGTGACTTAAATTATGATTGTAATTGAAGTTATATTCATAAACTTTGAAAATCCAATTATAAGACAATCAATTTTTGTTTTTTATAAAAACAGTTGTAACATAAATGTTTTTTTTAAATAATTACAATTTGGTTTTTAAAAACATTTGTTACTGTCTCAAAAAAGAAAAACTGATTGTCTTACAATTGGATATGAAACTTTATCAAGAAAGTTATATGAGTTTCTTAAAGTTTGATTTCAGATCAACTAAGTGGATAAATATCTTTTAGAGGAGTTAGATTATTATTTCGTAAATAAACGATAATTTACTACAACTTCGTCTGTATATGTACTACTTCCCAATATGTACCTACTTTAACTCAATAATACAATTTATAAACTCTGTATCTATTACAACTTTTAAACTACATAGCATTTTATTCATAATTATCTTATATCCAGTTTATTAAGTTTTTATTATTAATTTCAGCGCCTCGTATTTTTGTTTTAAAACGTTTCATTAATAGGTTTACTATCTTTTTATAATATTGCAACACGAATCTAGGACTTTTCACGTTAAAAATAGATTTTCTCTAAGTAATGTTCATATTCAGTTATATATGTTTTAATAATATACACATATTTTTGTAATTTTGTAGCTCACCTTCCCGAAAATTACAGAAGACGCTAACAGCATATCCTATGTCAGTCCCACCCCCGCTAGTTCGGATCATCAGCCAAACACTACCCAGCCAGACCCAACTCACCCTCTCGTTCCACGGCACCCCCTCTCGCCACCGGATCCCTCGCCAATCATACGACACCTGGCCCACCCCCCAGCCCCCACCCTCATCTCTCCACCACTGCAACCTCATCCGCCCCTTATCACAGAGCGCAGTGCCGCCCTAATTTGATCGCTGGTTGATGGAAGCGCGACCGCGACGCGGCCGTGCTTGAGGTGGCTTTTCTGACAAATTCATTATTTCTGAATTACCCACCTTGCGGCACCCCGCACCAGGACGGGAAGCGCGGGCCCACGTTTGCGGTTTGGTCCCGCGACGGGAGGTCTGTTTCAAGGTTTTCGTGTTCTTTTCCTCTCTGTCTCTCTATTTCCATCAGAATAGTGCGGGCATTCTCCCGTAAACACGAACTTCCCTTATACGTTCGAAGAGAAATAGTAGTTTTTTTTTAATTGGTTATTTAAGGTCGCATCAACATCTAGGTCATTAGCGACCACTATTGGTGTTCAACGGTATGGTAATTATGAAGATGATACGATATGGTGATGATAAGGGGTGAAAGGATGAACACATATACAACCATGCCCGAGGTGGGACACGAACCCGCGACCCTTCGGTCCGAGATCACTACGACGCTACTGCCTTAACGATCTCGGCCACCGGGCGGGCAAATAGTAGCTTATGTAGTTAGTTTATAATGTTAAGCTTTATTGCATGAATACTAGTTTGAAAACGAGCGACGATAGGAGTGAGTTTTCAAATTTGTACGAATGCAATAAAGCAACATTATAAACGAGTTGCATACGCTATTTTTTGTATAACAGCATTATAAATTTATAAGACAATCAAACTTAATTTTGCGAAACAACTTTCTTGTGACGTCTCGAGTATTTGACATCCATGCGAGGAAACCGTTGTCGGATGGAATCCGTTCATGGCTACCTCCTCACGATTCGCTCACTGCGATTGGCTGAATGCGTGATGACGCAATCATTCATGCCGTAAAATCTAATACGTCATCATTTGTGCCTAATATGCCCTTTTATGAACAATTTCTTGCAACAAAAAAGGTCGTTTGTAATGTTGGTTTTAAAAAAAATGTTACGAATAATTATTTACTTTACTAACACAAACGTTATCTTTGGCGCATGAATGAAACATTGATTGGCACTTTAAAAGGAGTTCGACAAAGGTATTTTAATATGAATATGTCGAGTTTGTCGTTCCACATTTCCACGAATTTTCCAATTAATAAGCAGTGAAGTGGAGTGCGAGTTTCCATGCATGAATGCTGTAAACGTATTTTAATAAAATTCGAAATTCTGCAAGTATTTTAATTTGTGATGTAGTACACCCCATCGTCATCATGGAGTACCCAGAAGAGCAGAACACCCAAAATTAATAGAAAGACTCAACATATCTCATTTTGTGAATTGCGTCATCCTTGAGGAGCTTAACTCGGAAGCCTTGGCCTGGAAAACGGGGTTTAAAATTACTAGAACGCCGTTTACGTGGACGATCAATGTCAAGAAACAGAGGGTTAAGAGGGCCGTGATTTGCGGGTTTGTATTCGCACCTACCCAATTTAGACTCTGTCAAAAATCCAACTTTGATTTTCTTGAAAACGGATCCAAATTTTTTTCTTTAAAGTTTTGGTAAAGTTCGGCCGAACCAATCCTATCCGATGAGATAAATGTCATATTGCTCTATTCATTTGTTATTTAAAAAATTACAAAAATGTATTTTTTTTTAAATATCTCTCTCGCCGTTAATATGCACATTTCCATCGATTTGTATTCATTACTACATTTGTGAGTGGAAGTGCTTGAACGGACTTCAAATGAAGTTTTTCGAAAACTCAAAAGATTCCTTCAAATTTTTCATTTACAGTAATACTTTCTCGCCATTTTCTTAAAAACGGCTTCAAAATTTTCAATAAAAATTTCTATTTTGAGCGAGATTTTACTTTTCTTTAATATTCTTGAAGTAATATTTCTATTCTACTATTAAGTTAGCGAAAAGTTAAGAAAACGTCGTCGTCGTACTTTCGGGGACGGTAGATGGCAGCTGGCCAGAAAATGGAGGAAAACCTTAAAGCCAGTTCACGCTAAGGAAACTAGAAAAAATTGCAACAAGAAAGTCTGTACCATTCTGTAGCACCTCTAGTTTCTTATTTATAAACAATCTCCAGTACAAAATATTTATTCTTTGTAATGAGAAAACCATAAAATATATCAATGATAGAGAGTGGACAAATTTGAAGCTTAATTCGCAAAATTCTAATTCCATATTTTTACGAAGGAATTTTTCGTGCAAATTATGCCTTAGTCTTCCATATTATTCTGCGACCTCAACATTTGGATGTCGTGACTACGGGTTTTGGAGTTTTCTCTAGAACAAAAGCATTTTTGAAAAAAGAAGCACTTTTGTTGCTAAATCAGCATCCTGGAATCATCTCAACGAGTTTGTATTCCTTAAATAATACTTTTAATAATATTTTGAAAATACCTTAGAATTTGTAACAATTTATTAATTCTACAAAATAGTACAGTACAGTTGCAACACATCACATAGTTTCATCGCGCTTCCTATATTAATCCACATCCATATCAAGCTAGGCAAGGATGTATTTCTGACCGACTTCTAAATATCGAAAAGTATAAAACAGTTACAGCAAAATCGCTCACAGTTCTAGAATAGCAGGTACAGCAACATTTCTTTCTGATGGTGGCAAGTGTACACGAAACTCGGCTACCAGTAACGAGTCAGACTACTAGATGTGGACTATTTTACGATCTACATTCTAAACATCAAAAAGTGCAGAAATTGCAGTATGGTCGTTGTACCTCTCGAAGGGCAGGTGTGGCAACTTTCTTTCGAGGCCTTGTCGGCGATTGATTGATTGATTTTCTCGTGTTTCTGGTCGCGTCAACTACTTCGGTCATTAGTCCCGTTAGTGTAGTGCATGTAATTTTTCTCGGGAGATGGCGGTGATCTTCTCCCGCTGGATGGCGAGATCCGGCCCCGACCTACCGTCGGCTAGTGGGGTTTCCCCCTAACCAGGACTCTCCCACCAACGAGGCACCGCCCCAGTCGGGACAAGCTCTAAGCTCCCGACCGGTCTCCCGGAATATGTGGTAATGTAGTGCATGTTAGTGTAAGTGTGTGTGTAAGGGGAGAGGATAGGATAAGGAAGAGGAAGGACAGATCGCGCGCGGTCCGTGACCCGTTTGGTAGGGTACTGCTCCGGCATTCGCCTGGTGTTGATCGGAGAAACCACGGAAAACTACCTATCAGAGCAGCCGGCCGCCAGAATTCTCCACCAGACAGCAGCTGAACTCGACCTAGCTGAAAAGCTAGTGTCTAAAATCCTGCTGCCGTCAGGACTCGAACCTAGGACCTCCCGGTTAGAGGCGCTGCAGGTTGTCGGCGAGTGCGAAGGAGAGGGACCGCAAGCGAGCATCGTGGAAGGGCAATACACATCGAAGCTCCAGAATCCCGTCGGCCCGGTGGTCGAACCGGCCGGGCGCTTGCTCCGGTGGCCTACCCCACGGTCGAGTGGGGCGGGCGGTCGTTCGGTCGCAGTGATGCCCAGGGCGTGCGAACCAGTTCTGCATCGGGGCGGCGGCCAGCGGTTAACCAGCTTTGGCAGGAATATTGAAAACTGCAGGTCGTCTTCTTTCCTTCAATTAAAAGTTCATGCCAAGTCATGAATCATGGGAGGTCATGAGGTGTGGTTGACAGACCGAGGTCGAGGGGAAACGGGACACATAGAAGACTGCCGGCTAGGAAGCTTTCAGAAGTTGAATATAGATGAAATGCAATTAAAAACAATGAGTCTGGCTGTATCAACCTCACTAGGTTATTACAGACTCTATTGACACACAGAAAAAAATGGCCAATTAGCTATCATACACATTATATCAGTATAGTTGTCAGTAATGACGATTCAGCCAGCCAGTCAAACAGAGGCAAGTAGGCATTCATTTACAACCAACTCGGAAAGAAAAGCGTCTTGGAAAATGACAAATTCATTCGTCGTGGTTCAAAGGCACTTAAAATGTTGAAGCTGTTTTTGCCTTCAAGATTTTTTTAATTATTGTTTAATTTGCACAAATTAATGTAAAGTAGACAAGTTATGATAGAAGAGAAGTGAAGTTCATCTGCTAAATATCACTTCTTGTAATGTTAGCTTCGAACTGTTAATGGAATGTATGTCCGTGCGTATCAAATGAATTTCAGGAAGCATTGTTGCAAAGATCAAAATGCGTACATTGGTTAATTTCTTTCTTTTCACATGTTACGTGCTGCTTGTACATGATGTTTACACCTTCGTGCTGTTACTAAATCCCATCCCCATTAATTCTAACAGAACATATCTGCTAGGAAATGCAATAAAATGAACATGAATTTCGACGCGTTTTCCTCCTTCGAACCAGAAAAGACTGCACGCAAAAAACATGGCGTTTTCGCGAAGCGCAGTCCAGAAGCCAGTTCGCAACCTGGTCGGCCGCCGCCCCGTTGCCCCGACTGCCTGCCCCAGTGCTCGCCCAGCGTGGCGCCGGTTCGCAGCCGGACGCGCCCCGCGAATTCGGAGACTCGTCCTCCAGAGCTGCAGAGCAGGCGGTCGGTCGGTCTGTCGGTCAGCGCCGCCCCCACCGCCGCCAACATCGCCGCCGCCACCGCCGCCGCCACCGCCGCTTACACCACCGCCGCCTCCGCTGCCACTGCCACCGCTACCGTCATCACCACCGCTAACGCCGCCGTCACCGTCGCCGCCACCGCCGCCACCGCCGCCACCGCCACCGCCGCCACCGCCACCGCCGCCTCCACCACCACCACCGCCGCCACCGCCGCCATCACCACCGCTGCTGCCATCTCCGCCACCACCGCTGCCGTCGCTGCCGCCACCGCCGCCACCACTGCCGCCGCCGCCGCCGACGACGACGACGTCACCGCACTCACCCCCGATTCCACAGCCGGAATCCCGAAATTCCACTGCCAACGCCACCAGCACCACCGCCTCCAGCGCCACCACTGACGCCGCCGCCGCCACCCCCGCCGCCGCCGCTGCCACCGCCGCTACCGCCACCACCCCAAGCGCCTTAGCTGCCCCTACTGCCTCAGTCGCCGCCGCTACCGTCACCACCACCGCCACCTCCGCCAGCGCCGCCAGCGCCACCACCGCCGCCACCGCCTCCGCCGCCAACGCCACCGACGCCGCCGCCAGCGCCTTAGCTACCGCCGCTGCCGCCGCCGCCGCCGCCACCGCCTCCACCGCCAGCGCCACCGCCGCCGTTGCCGCCGCCGGCAGCGCCTTAGCTACCGCCGCCGCCGCCAGCACCTTAGCTGCCGCCGCCAGCGCCTTAGCTACCGCCTCCCCCGCCACCGCCTCCGGTTTTTGCCAGCGCCTGACGCCCAGCGTGGCGGGACGCTCGAGGGAAGGGAAGGGGGGGGGGCGCCGCCTCGCGCTTAACGGGAACCGCGCGCACGCCGGCGCCGCAGACACCCACCTCCACCTCCTCCGCCAACCACCACCACCGCCTCCGCCAACCACTCGGCGAGCGCGCGCCCGCTGTCACTCCTGCCGCAGCCGCCGCCACGGCCGCTGCCGCCCAGCTCTCGTTCGCCCCGCGTGCTGCCGAAGGCGTCCACGCCGGCCGCTCTCTCTGTCCGCTGCCGACGCCGCACCGCGTCCCCCAGCGCCCCGCCTGCAGACTGTGTGCGTGCTGTGAAGTGGCGATTGTTCGTTTGCGCTCGCAACAAGGTGGTAGTGTCTGTGACTGGTCGGAGGCGGGAAATTGTCAGGAAAAATCTGTTCAAGATCGTGAGTGTCGTGTGATCACAGTGATCGTGAAGCTGTTGGATCCGTTGTTGTGACACTACTCCTTCGAATCTTCATCATCTTACGGCGCTCCAGTTTTCTTCCGTTGCCTGACATCACTACAGGTAAAGCGTGCTGGTATTCTGGTTTGGTTAGCTTTTGTTTTTTTCATGACGATAATGGATTATGGCAATGGAAGTAATATGACTGAATATGTCTGACATCACTACAGGTAAAGCGTGCTGGTTTGGTTAGGTTTTGTTTTTCCATGACGATTTTGGATTACGGTAATGGAAGCAATATGACTGATCAGATGAATGTTTATTTGTGGGGCCCCTGTAAAATCCAAACAATTCCACTACAAATGTTCATTCTTCAATATTCAAAAAGTTCATTCTTCTATATCGCTAAAGATAACCTAAAATACAGCTTACTCAAGTGACTGACCATATAATGTTCTGCCACCATTTTTATGAAACTTGTCAATTATTTATGTTATTTTATCCTTACGTACCGTAAGGAAAGTGACAGGCTACTGATATTAACAACCCGGTACAAAATACTTTTTCAAAAATCTGTTAGTTTTTATGATTATTCCCACTATTCATAACCCAACATCTTATGATTTCATGTAAAGAATGCTTACAAGCACATTTAACTTTGAGACATGTTTTTCAATGATCGGTGCATAAAGAAATTATCTAGTAACGAATTATTTTCATAAGATATTACTTTATTGATAAAGTCACGAGTTCTTTGAACCAGAAATTATGGAACGAGATTTTTGGAATTGTAACGTATTAATGCTTGAAAACCGAGAATTTATAGAAGCAATATGAGAATTTAATATATTGGATATTGGCAAGCGTATTAAAAAACTAAAATAGATTAGATTTGCGAGCCACCAATGCTATAGAACGCTTTGATGAGCAACATTACTGGATTTCTAGCAAAAATTGCGAAACATTTTCCAGAAAAAGTACGTTCTTGATGGACCCGCGACGTACATTATTTTATTCTACCATGGGTCTAATCTGGGTGTGCCAACGTAATGTTAACACACAAGAGTCAATAAATGTGAGTAGTTAGTCAAGGAAACAGTAGGAAATTAGGTTGAAAAATTCAAATGATAACGGAATACGTATGATTTTTATAAAAAAAAGTGACTAAATTCATGACTCGAAATTCTGCAGATCCGAAGCGAAAACACAGAAATGGTTACAAATGTAGAAACTACTGTAAATGATGTAGAATGTTATTGAGAACTATCTGAAGTACCATGTGATACCCGATATTTATTAATCACAATTATCTTGCCTCATCTTGCCCGCCCTGTCTCTCACCACCCTGCCATGTTTGTTACCATTATCGTTGCTAAGAACATCGATGCTAATCAAAATTCCCAAAAGATAAATTTCGTTCTCCATAAATCTTCATTGAAATTATTTTCATCCTTTATTTACATTCCTTCTAACTTTACATTAAAAATTCTACACATCTTAAAAATATTATTAATAATTTCTTATTTTTATAAGGTTACTGTCAGTGATCAAAACAGCCGTTAGTATGTTGTGATTTTAAACTCCCTGAAAGACTTGTAGTCGAACAGGTAGAAATAAATTTAAAAAAAAAAGATGCTAAGGGCAGCTATATACATGCATTGTTGCATCTCCCGGCAAACGTTCAAGAACTACTTTGACATCAATTACTCTGAAAAAAATGGCACTAATGGAATGAACCAAAATTAATTTAATAGTACACTATGGGCTTTGAGAAACGTTTCATTCATATTCGTGAATTTACTTGCTCGTTTCGATGTATTTCTGAAAAATGAAAAGAGTACTGATCTAAGAGACAGAAAAAGGGGATAGGAGTAATTGTTAGAAAATCTCAAATAGAGTTTTCTCTTTGTTTTGAAGGGCACATGTATACAATTTTATTAAGAGCATAAAAATTAGGAGTTGTATACAATTTTTTTATGAATGAAAACATTTATTTTAAAAAAGTAAACTAAGATATGCCCGACAAAAGTATATACCTTTCAGTGAAAACTGCACCAAAATCGGTTCAATCGCTTCAGGAATTACCCTGAATAAACAGGCAGTTAGGCGCGTAGACAAAAATAGTTAAAACAATTCAATTTTTTATATCATATAAATTATGATATTAGATCTAAAACGTCAGTTATTGTGAAATTGAAGACACACTCTAATTTTATTTATAAATACAGATGAATAACTGATGATTGTCAAAATGGAGTTTTTAGAGGAAAAATTCTGATTGATTGAATGAATGAATGAATGAGAGGTAGCAGAAACGAGTGAATATAGGATGAGAAATCGTCATTAATTCACTGAAATAAATTCCTCGTGAACTGTCGTAAATTTGATGTTTTTTCTGTAACTCTCAAGCAGTGTGACCACGAAGTCTAAAAACGGAGATGTGAATTTTAGGTAACTGCGAATTCAGCTTTTGACAACAGATTTCTCTCCGTTGTCCTGAAGATGGGAATTTTTTACTCGCCGAACTAATCGGTACTTGCGTTATTGTGTAGTAACCTTTGAATGATAATCATTGAACAATGCCGACAGAATCGGCCTATATGATTATCAAAACGTTACATGGTACATTGTCGATTCAGCATTGCATTCTACCATTTATGTTCGAAAACAGGATACGTATTCATAGTTTCCTGGACTAAATTAGAGTTAAAAAAAAGTATCCTATTGAATAAAAAATATTTATTATCTGCTAGGTAATCCAAGTATGTCTACCAATTAAACCTACGTTTTAAATGAAGACTATATGTTGTCTGTGTATACAGAAATGTTTCATTTGCGAGTGATATTTCATGGAGTTTTACAATAATCAATCTTCGTGCTTAATTTTAAATTATACAAGATCCTTAAGGACGTATGAAAAATTTCTTGAAATTTTAAATACATATACTAGTAAAGTTCAATCACGCAATAAAATACGTACGAAAAAATGAGGCGTCGAGGGGCAAGTCATCCTCATCTGGCGAGGGCCTAGGGTCTTTATTCAATTCAATCTCTTATCAATTATGTATCAATATATCAACATATTCAATCAATTATGTCTCTTCAGTCTCGAGATTTATATTTACTTAGACGGTACGGAGACACCTATATTTCAAATCGTTTCTGTTCTTTCAGCGTAAATAACATCGAGTTTCCATCGGAACCCGCGGGCATTAAGGTCGCTGATGTGCGAACCACTGAGTACGACTGACGTTGACTAACATAATTAATTGGTAAAAAAAGGGAGGATGAGCATAAATGGTTGCTTAAAAAATTAAATTAAAAAATATAAAACCGACTTCAAAATATAAGTCACTTAAAAGTAAAGAAAATAATTTCGAGCATACATTTAATCTTTTGATTTGACTTTGACTACTCATGTTAATCTTTTCGTTCAAATTAAGTTGGCTCAGGTAAACCTGATTGGAGGATATTAATTTTTGTAAAACCCCTTTTAATGATTCAGACTTTGGGACTGTTTGCACGGTTAAGTGTTGCGTCATTTCAGTAGTTATTGGAGTACCCTCTCTTAATACATCATTATATTCATCAAAATGCTATTATATTACTGCGTTATCATAAAAAATTATACTATTTAGGAAAAGGAAAAATAATGTAAATTGTGTACATTTGACCAAGTGACGACAAGCATATGAACAAACATTTGAAAAAAATTTACAAGACGAATTGTATACTCTTTACTTCATTGCTCTTTCAAAGTCTGTTAATTCCTGATCAATCACAAAACGCTCGAACTCTGCGAGATAGACACACCATTTCTCAGACCACCCAGATCACCGAATATTTATCTCTATACACACTTTGCCTCCCAAGGTGAGCCCTTCTTTGCCAATTCCCGCCTCGTCACTCGTCGCCTCTAGTTCGCACCCTTCCCCTTTCAATTCTATTCCACCCTTTAGAAGCAGTCGTGGTTCAAGGGCGCCTTTTTCAGAAGTGTGTAGCTTCCTTTACTGCTTTGATCGAAGTAATTTCGCAGAGTGACATTGCCCACAGCAACCTCTACGACGTTTGAGAGGATGTCGCAGTCTTCAAAGGTTTCTTCTACTGCCACGATCTCTGGACGATTTTATGAAAGTTTCTTCTCGCGTTTCTTAATACGAAGCTCTTCTTTTATTCGACGTTTTATCCATCTCCTCGTTATGCGATTAGACTCGATTTGGAGCTGTTAATTAATTTCTCGTTTATTTATGCCTCTTTAGGAATTCGAGTTAATGAAATTCCCATTCTTCTTCTTTTAGAGGAATATTTTAATGATATTTTTAAATATGCCGTCTCCTACAAAGTCTTGGAAAGAATTTTCCGTTCTTAAATAAAAAGTTTAGACATTGTTAGAAAGGTGATTAATTCCTTTACAGATCTAAAATTTTAAATCACCGGCACAGAATTCTCAAGTTTCATAAAAGAGCTTAGTTATCCAAAGAGTTGAGAGTTCTATGATTATCAACTTCTTTACATGCATTCTATTTCCATACAAATTCAAAACAACACTTCCGTTAATTTATGTGCTAATTTCAAATCTTAATATACGCATGCAAATATATTCTGTTGAACAGCATACGGAGTCTGTATTGATTATCTGTTGGAAAATTTCGCGAAATCCATTTAATATTTAAAGAATAAATATTTCTGTTTTTTTATATGTTCAAGAAAAGAAGAAAATAATCCACAAGGTTTTTGATTCAGATGTATAAATAAAGGACCTAGAGTACGTTCATTTGATTCTCGGCCATTTCCTTCTTTCTGAAAACTTACTTCCGTTTTATAGCACTATTTGTCCCTATACCCGCACTATAATAAACACGTCATTTACTTATATTTTATGTCTACCATTTAAAATTCTATTAAAAAATACAATCAAATGAAGTAGAAAAAATTGTTTCTTGTAGTCAATTTTTGAAATAAGTTGAAAATTATTTTTTTTAAATTGATATAAAAAATCGTTAATGTGTTTTCGTAAAATTGACAATTGAAAGAAACGTTCAAATGCAAGGCCTCTTTTCATCTATAAATGACTAACGCCCCATGATCTTAAATGTAAAAAAATAACGGCTGAGTTTAGCTCAAAGCCAGTATTGCAGCTGATTCAGCAGAATCTCTGTCCAGAAATTCTAGATTTCGAGTCTCGACAGCGCCGGATTTTCCGACACTTCCGAAAGCTAGTTCGAATTCAGCCGTTGACTGGAAGAGAAATCTTCCGGCCGCTTGCTCTGATCCATAGTTTTTCCATGGTTTCGTCCACCAATACCAGACGAATGCCGTAGCTATACCCTATTAAACACATTTAATTCTCGATCTGTCTTTCCTCTTCGTTTTCCTTAACTCTTCCTTTACTTACACAATTGCATGCACTACACTGTCACACATGTTGGGAGACAAATAGTGAGCTTAGGTCTTTTCTCGTATGGGGCGATGCCCCGCTATGGAAGATAGCTGGAAGAGAAGTGCCCAGCTAGCCACAGCCCAGCTAGGTCGACGCAAGATCTCACCATCCAGCAGGGGAGGAACAAAATCACCATCGGAGATAAACAGTTACTATACCAACGGGAATAATGAGCGTAGTAGTTGATGTGTCCGGAAACATGAATCAAGCAATTAAAAACACTAGTACACCGAAGTCATGTCAAGGTGCTAACTGGGCTGCAGCGTCATTAGAGTAAGAAGGAAACAAAATGTGAGGAATTTGCCCACCTGAACGGACATTTCTTCACGACCTCTAATCTTCCAAAACTTTTTAGATTAGATTAGATTAGATTAGATTTATTGTTAATTCTGCAATTAAGTGTAGTAACTTGGTGGCAGAATATCTTAACCTTACATGCATTAAACTTAGATTCACTAAGAAAAAGTTACAAAAAAAAGTAGTTAATTAAGATAATAATAATAATAAATAGTACATAACATCACCACGCAAACCTTACTCCACTTCACTTCACTGCACAACACTTAACTGTGACTCATTTCTTTCGCATTCCCTTCCCTCCACTTCACTTCATAACACTGCACTGCGCTGCACTACACTCCACTACACTGCACTGCACTGCGCTAAATGAATAATAATAAAATGATAACAATAGCAATAAAGGTAATATTAACAATACTTCTACAACTGATATTTATACTAACAATTAAACAACTTACTTTGTAGGATATACTACTAATTTAACAG
This sequence comes from Teleogryllus occipitalis, assembly GCA_011170035.1. NCBI lineage: Eukaryota > Metazoa > Arthropoda > Insecta > Orthoptera > Gryllidae > Teleogryllus > Teleogryllus occipitalis. The sequence goes on from BLKR01003946.1 coordinate 101,460, forward strand.
TAGAAACAACATTGATACATATAACCAATTATATAATTAACTAAAAAACTAATTTATTTTTAAACTTGCTCAAGCTTTGAGGAAAGGGTTCTAAGATAGTCGCAGGCAAACTGTTCCAGTCTCTAATTGTTCGGTTTGTAAATGAAAATTTCCCGACATCCGTTTTCTGTTTTCTTGTCTTAATTTTATGCATGTGATCCGTTCTACCGAAGTATGAAGGTTTTCCTAAACGACGGTGTATTTCATTCCAAGCAGGATAGCCTGTGTATGCTTTGTACATAGCATAGAGTCGCAGCTTCATCCGCCTCTTTTCGAGTGATTCCCATGCACCTCTATTTTTTGATCCCCTGAAAGTAAATTTCGATGCTCTGCGCTGGACTTTTTCTAGATTACCTTGCTGCGATATTCTGTACGGGTCCCAACATACCGCGCCATATTCTAATACGGGTCGGACTAGTGACATATAAGCTAATTCTTTACCTCTAACTGTACTCTTCTTTAGGATCCGCATGACGAAATGTAAAGATCTCCAGGCTTTTCCCACAACGAAATTTACTTGATTTTCCCAGCTTAATTTACTATCTAATTGAATTCCTAAATATTTGCAAGATGTGACTGTAGGTATGACTTTGTTGTTCAATTTGTACACAGTTTCACCATAACTTCGACCCCTACCAAACGTGATGGCTTTACTTTTGGAACTATTTATTTCCATGCCATTTGTTTTTGCCCAGGAGTGTAATTTGTCTGTGTCTCGCTGCAAAATATACACGTCCTCCTCTGATTTGATAACCCGATAGATGATACAGTCATCAGCAAAGAGTCTTACGTTTGAAGCTAAATTTTTTGGCAAGTCATTCACGAAGGCGAGAAACATGAGAGGCCCAATGACACTTCCTTGTGGAATCCCTGACGTAACACTTACGGAGGTTGATAGATATCTTCCGATTCGAACCTGCTGTTTCCTATCACGTAATAGTTCATTTATCCAAGCCACCACCCTAGTGTCTATACCCGAATCTATTAATTTATTTACAAGACGATCGTGAGGAACAACATCAAAAGCTTTGGCAAAATCTATTACTATTGCGTCTACCCTTCCACCTTTATCAATTTCGTCGGTTAGATCTTGTAAAAGTGAGACAAGCTGACTCTCGCAGGAAAACCCATTTCGGAAGCCGTGCTGACCTTGATAAAGCCATTCCTTGCCCTCCCATTCTTTCCGGATGTAGTTAATAATTAGTTGTTCCATGAGTTTGCATACGACTGACGTGAGACTTATCGGCCTATAGTTACTAAGTGCCGTTTTATCGCCACTTTTAAAAACAGGTACTACGAGTGCTAACTTCCAATCTTCCGGTACGCAGGCGTTATTGATAGAAATATTAAATAACCTAATTAGGTACGGTAAAATAGCCTCTCCACCTAATTTAATAATGTCCGTGGAAATAGAATCTGGGCCTCGAGATTTTCCGCTTTTCATTAATTTTATTCTTTTCCGTAGAGTACATACATCGACCTGAAATATATTTCTATCTGATAACGTTGGTATCTGTGTACAGTCAGTTTTCTGCTTAAAAACCGAAGCGAAATATGCATTAAAAGCGTTTGCTTTTTCTCTATCGTCAGTTATTGGCAAATTATTAATACGAAGAACTGGAATTTCGTCTTTGTTTCCCTTCCTTCTACGAACATACTTAAAAAATTCCGACCAATTATTGCCATCCGCATTAAGAATATATTTTAAATGACGTTCCTCCGCGATTTTCTTTTCTTTCTCTAAGTCTTTTGAATAACTTCGAAATAATGCCATGTGGTTGCCACTAATGTGCCTGTTACTAAACGCCTTTCTGGTTTTTCTTTTCATACGTCTAATCTTTGCATTATAATATTCTGGGTCGTGATTTCTTTTTAACAATTTACATGGAACAAATGTCTGCACGGCATTTTCAAGAATGTTTTTAAATTTTTGCCATACTTCTTCTATCCCCCCTCCCGTTCTAAGAAACTCATTGTACTGTTCCCTTAAGTAATTTTGAAGCCCTTCTACATTGGTTTTCCTGTATTGCCTCACTAGAATCCCGGTGTTAATACTTTTCCTTAAACTACTTAAGTCTAGGTCGACAAGAACTGCTTTATGGTCACTTATACCTTCTATAACGTCGCACGATAAGAATAAGTCTTTCGGACTAACAAGGCAAATATCTAGAAGCGCGTCCTGGCGAGTCGGCTGGTCTACTACCTGCGCTAATCCGTTGTCCCAGACCAGTCTATTGACAAGTTGCTGCACGTGTCCATCGCATACGCACCCTTTCCAAATTGTGTCTGGAAGATTTAAATCTCCGGCAATAACTACGGGATGGCTACGTATATTTTTTGTTCTTTCGTGTATCGCGTCTAAGATTTCGTAATTACTAGCCGGTGGCCGATAGCAAGCAATTATTTCTAAGTTATTTCCTGAACAGTAAATTTCCAACCCCGTCATTTCAGAAACATTATCGACCCAATTTGATACGACATTTAAAGTGTTTTTCACACAAATGAATACTCCGCCGCCTCTAGTTCCGCGATCTCTCCTAAACGTAAAATAATCAGACCGAAAAACATTCCATCAGACGAGAAGACCGGGTTGTATTTCTTTTCCAAAAAACAAAGCCCAAGTTTGTGACTTTTCGCGTCATTTTTTGTGCTTTCTCGCCGCGAGCAAATATTTGCGCTTTCGACTGCAATGAAAGAGACCGCAGTTGAGTCTCGGCGGAGCCATCTGCAAAAGTAAAAGTGCTGGCATCCGTGTGAAAGGTGCTCTGTGGCTGTGGGCGGAGGAGCTATCTGTCGTGCACGACGCTGTTATGCCTTTGTACACAGCATTTCACTGCAAGTCGTTGCTACAACAGTGTAAGAGATGGATCTAAGACCTCTAGAATGTCAGTCGACCCTGCAACGTAATATGAATTACGAAACAATCTTATTCTACGTGATAATACTAGATTCTCGTCAGATATTTTTCGCTCTCATTGTAGTCATTTGGTACTTATCGTAACCGTGAGAAATTTGTGGAGAGTAGATTTGGCGAATTATAGTTTATTCCTCCACCTATTTCATACTATTGTTCAATATATAATTCGATCTCGATTATTGAATCTTCATTTCCTTCATTGACATTTTATATCATAATTCAATGTGTAGATTTTAATTATTTTAACTATTGCAATAAATATTCTAAAAACTATCTCATTAATTCACTAATTTATCTCGCATACTATTTTATATGCATTACAATTTTCCAATTAACGTTTAACTGTGAAAACCAAAATGCAAAGGTTAGCCGTATTAATTTATGCATGACATGAGCGGCCATTTATTCATTTCTTCCAATTTGTATACTAGTTTCCACATAAACTACAGTTGTGCTGGAGAATAGTAAAAGTTCACGTATTTGTTTTGTGAAAAATGAGTGTCCATTTTCAATTTTCCGTAATTACTTAATAAGCAATAAAAATAAATGCAAAACTGAATACATTCTGAATTTAAAAATATAGTTTCATAAACTGTCGACAGTTAATATATAACTCGTAGTACTAATGGAACAAATAGTATGACTATAAAAATTAAAAGTCACCAAATCATTTTTTCCAAACAATTAATCACCCATTTCGGGTTTATAATTATGATAATGATACGGACTTATCCCCAAACAATTATTAATCAAAGAAATTCGATTGTTAAATTTAAACTTGCTAACTTCAAAATATTTTCTAGGATTCTTGATATTTAGGAGTCTCAGGATAGAGTCGAGGAGTCTATTGCTGAAAACGACATTGCCTTCTTTACTCAGGATCTCACCCTATTTCAGTGAAATGAGAAATACTCGACAGGCCAAATCTCGAATCCATTAATTTCACAATTTTTTTGTTGTTCACATTTCCGACTAACATGGTGACCCGTGAATTAAACCGCGGTAAGTCAAAATGTTTTATAACTTGAATCTGTCTTATCCTTTTCAAATTCGACGTAACGAATTTCCCTGTGTCAGCGCGCGTTCTATTGTGTACCGGGTTGCATCGCGGCCTCCCCGACATGGCCACATTCGTTGTAACGCGTGACGCATCGGAATTAGGGAAATTACGATAATATCGATATTTTTATTTTCAATTCAGTTGGTAATAAAAGTATCAAAACTTTAGCATAATAATGTAAAATAAAGCTTCTTTTTAATAAATTGTAAAATATAATATTTCAAGAGCATTCATTCTTCCCGTTTAGCACTTCTCGTAACTTGTTTTGGGTATTACTACAGAGTAATAAACTCTATTTTTCACTTATTTAAATGAACAAAATATGTAAAGCGAAAATAAAATTTATATCACTCAAAAATCTTGTGAATTGCAGACGTATGAAATAAATTCAGTATTGAAGTTATTGATAGCACCGCACGGGCAATAGAATCCAAATCTCCTGGTTTACGCCAAGGTGATGGGATTACTGAGCCTTCGAAGTCAAACTTTGTTTTCAAACAGTTCTTGGGCTGTAATATTGCCTATGTATGTGATATTTGGTTATGGTGGTGAAAAAATCAATATTACTTTCTTATTTTCATATTTATTAATGTAGAAATTTTAATTAGATTTGAAGTATTTGAAAAATTATAAATTCCTCGCCATCAGACCCAGACTCTTGTAATGACACCTCGAGCATGTATACGAGAAAGTAAAATCCATATTTGTGAATATGTGAAACTGACAACAAGAAGCGGGGTCTACAAGCTTCTCCTTCGGTCACTACCGATATCGTGAGGATTCAAATATCAAAACATCCCTTGTCGGAAGCGACGCCCTTCCGCGAGACGAAGACCTCTGATTTACGCCGTGGTTATTTTGTTTCGAAGAGGCGCCGCGGAAACTTCGAACAACTCTCGCGTCGTCCGTCTTGGGCGGCGCCGTCGGATTCAGGAATCTGGCGGTCCTCCAGGGTGTCGCAACTCCGGCCCGTACATCACCACGGCCCTTGCGACGTCCCCGCGCCGGACCGGTTGCGATCACCAGCCGAGAATGCGACTGGATGCTCTTTCGCCGGCCGTCGCGCCGCGGTGGCCGGCCCCGCCAAGGCGAGCGCTCGGGCTTCTGAAGTGCCTCTGCGACTCGGAGGAGTTTCATCGTTACGGAGAGCCGAATGCAGGAAAATGATTGATTGTTGGTCATTCCGGGTGCGTCAACTACCGAGGTCATTAGGCCCGTAAGTGTAGTGCGTGTTGTTTTCGGTGGCGGTGGTCTTGCCCCGTTGGATGGCGAGTTCCGGCGCCGACCTACATTTGGCTCATGGAGTTTTCCCCGACCAGGTGTCTCCCACCAGTGGATCACCGCCCCAGCCTGGACAAGTTCTAAGTCCCCGACCGGTCTCTCAGCATGTGTGGTAGTGTAGCGCATGTTAGTGGAAGTGTGTGTGTAAGGGGAGGGGATAGGACAAGGAAGAGGAAGGACAGATCGCGCCCGATCCGTGGCCTGTTTCTTAGGATACTGTTCCGGCATTCGCCTGGTGATCGGAGGAACCACGGGAAACTACTGATCAGAGCAGCCGGCCGCTAGATTCACCTCCAGACAGCGAATGAATCCGACCTAGCTGAAAAGCTAGTGTCAAAACCCTGCCGCCGTCAGGACTCGAACCTGGGACCTCCCGGTCAGAGGCGCTGCAGTGACAACAGCTGATGCTCTGAGCCACCGCTCCCGGTGAATGCAGGAAAAATAGTGAGGTTGTGCGTATAAAATAGAGCTGAACTCGTTACAATTGTTATGTCTGTCTTTCGGTGCAACAAACTTTCATGACGTCTGGGCCTATAAGTGGCGTCCTAGGCGTTGGTTTACATGGTACGTGGGGTTAGCACGTAGGTATCCTTACGCCGTATTGTGGTCTCCTCAACCTGAGAAGTAAGTTTCTTCTCGTCACTCAGCAACATGTACTGGCACATTCCAAGGAAAACGTACACTATAATCATGCCCAACCGGGAATCGAACCCGGGGCTACGTCGTGAAAAGCGAGCACACTGACCGTGTTACTATTGTTACTACGCCACTATAACCATGTTGCTCTGCCACTATTGTAGTGTACGAAATATTAATTCCTAAATATGAATTTTGTCATAAGCACGGGATTCTCCCTGGAAGTAGGTATATATTCTTCAACATACTTGGCTTCATCAAAAATGTTATATTACCTATGATTAATACCGCCAATGTTGTCGTAAGAGGGTATTTATTAAATTATAAAAATATTGGGAATTTTAAGTTTTCATCGCTCCGCGGCGTTTATTTTGATTTCATTTTCTGAAAAAAATTGCTATTCTGAAAACAATATTAATGTTGTTCAAAAATTGAATTTCTGAATAACACTATTATTATTATTATTATTATTATTATTATTATTATTATTATTATTATTATTATTGTTGTTTATTGCTTGGTGTTAGACCACTCGAATCTTGCGTCAGCAGAACGCTCACCCTTACAGAACTACACATACTAAAGCCAAGAAACAAATATTCAATCCACGGCAGAATTCGAATTCGCGATCGTTTGTACCGAGGTGATGGGTCGGTTTTACCCCTTCGGAAAGCGAAATAGAATATAATGCAAATTCATTCTTTCATGACCACTGAAATGCTTTTCTTTTATTCAGGTTTACAGAAGTATGGTTTCAGAAATACAGCGAGTAAATGGAAAATTATATTCCCTTTTATTTATTTTACTATACTTGTATTGCATTATAATATTATGTAACTCTATTAATGAAAATTAAAATATTGAAAAGGCGATCTACTCACTGCTTTTACATTATGAATAGAAAAATACTGTTTTGCAATTTCTGACTTCAAAAGAGGAGATCTAATATACATAACGATGCGATCCCTTTCGCCATTGAAACACATGTGCATAGGTTTTTCTCTTAACAGCTGAATGGCAATGTCGTAATGAAAAGTTCGATTAAGCTTGTTTGACAAGCATGTCCTTTTTCTTTTCCTTTACTGAGCCAAACATTTTCTAATTTACTCGCAATTTCAAAACGAATAATGCGAAATGCTCTACCAATCAATCAATCATTAGTCCGCCGCGCATATTCAGCCTTTGTGCACTACTTTGCAGCGCGTTTCCGAAACACACAAGCGGGCTTTTGAAGCATCCTATATCGGCGGCCGGGGTCGCCATTTCGGGCGGTCGCACAGCTGTCCGCCTCGCGCCGGTGGCAGTCGATAAAGGAGCGGAGGTGGTGTGGGTGGGGGAGGGGGTTGAGGGGGGAAGGGCGGGGTGTCGCGCCGAGCGGTTACAAATACACCGCATATATTCGCGGGCAGCGCGCGGACGCGCAATCGGTTCGTGGGCGGGCGTGTGGGCGGGGCCGGAGGCGGCGGAGGCGGCGGTGGTGGAGGACGACACCGGCTGCGCTCCGAAGCGGTGGAGGCAGTGGAGGAGGTGGAAGTGAACGAGTCGATGGTGTTGTGGAAGCGGATTCATTGATTGTTAGTGATTTCGGGCACAACAACTACTAGAGTCATTTGTCCCATAAGTGTAGTTTCTTCTCGGGAGGTGGAGGTGTTCTCCCCCGCTGGATTGCGAGATCCTTTGCCGACCTACCGTTGACTAGCAGCGTTTTCCCAAACCAAGTATCTCCCACCAGCGGGGCACCGCCCCAGCCGGGACAAGTTCTAAGTCCCCGACCGGTTTCTTGACATGTGTGGTAGTGTAGTGCATGTTAGTGTAAATGTGAGTAGGAGGAGACGAGAGGACATTGAAGAGGTAGGAAAGATCGTGCGCGGTCCGTGGTCCGTTTGTTAGGGTACTGCTCCGGCATTCGCCTGGTGTTGATCGGAGAAATCACGGTGTGGTGTGGAGGCGGAGGAGTATAAAGAGGCGGTGGAGTCATTGGAGGCATGGTGGTGGAAGATGCGGGTGTTGAAGGCGGAAGAGACGCTAGAAGTGTAGCAGGCATTAAGGGGGAGGATGTAGTAAAGGGAATGGAAGAGTGGAGGCGATGGGGGTGTGGAGGCAACGCCATTTGTAGTAGAGGAGGAGGTGTTAAAGTTGTTGAAATTCAGATGGCCAACCTTAGTTTATAGGTTAAGTTTACAGGTAGATGATAAAAGATATGTTGTCAAATTATTAACTGAAGAACATACGGAAATGTTTTTTATAGAAATTGCAGATGATGGACAGAGGATACTGCCAATATGGACAGTATTACAGAGCCTTCTGCCAAGAAATGTAGAAAAAATCGAAACAGAGAATGATCGAATGACAGTGAAATGCCATACAAGTTAATACAGTAGAAATGGTGGACCACGAATACCAAAAGATTAACTATTATCGTCAGCAGTGAGACCACGGCATCGGTAGGCCGTTAGAAAGATATATTACTCTGAATTTTTCCGTGGTTTCTCCGATCAACACTAGGCGAATGGCGCAGCAGTACCCTAACAAACGAGCCACAGACCGCGCGCGATCTTTCCTTCCTCTTCCTTGTCCTATCCTCACCCTTTACACACACTTATATACATGCAATACACTACCACATATGCTGGTATACCGGTGGGGAGCTTAGAGCTTGTACTGGCTGGCGCGGTTCCCCGCTGGTGGGAGATACCTGGTTGGAGAAAACCGCCGTATCTCACCATCCAGCAGGAGAAGACCACCGCCACTTTTTGAGGTAAAAACCTTCACGACACTTACGTGACCACTGAGCTTAGCTGTGCCCGGAACCATTAATCAATCAACCATTAGAATAAAAACTCTGAAGTGTAATTCGATTAAATGAATACAATATTCGAAAACATCAAAGAAACAAACAAAAAACTCAAATTTGTCAAGGTGCGTAAAACATATTTGTTAATTCGATTCAAAGAATCTATGGCAAGATACGAATTTATGGAGCTCCCGAGGCAACAAAAAATTGTACCAAGCAACTCAGTTTCAGACATAGTGCGGGCAGGTTTGTAGACTGACTATGCAACGGACGGTTGGGTGGAAGGTCGTTCGGCAGACAGCGAGTCGGTGGGAGAGTGGTATTGCTCATCACTTCGATAACCCTCCCATTCTCTCCCAAATGGCATTGCTTTTAATCTCGTGAGCCGAGTTGCAAAAACCGATAAGGTCTGCATGGCAAGGTCGTATCACTAGGAATACCGATGGCCAGCTTTCGCTCAGAGCGATAATCATTTGCGCGAGTATTACAGATGTTACCTATTTCTTTATTCGAAATATTTTACGTTGTTCTTTGACACAGAAAAAGGTACACATTTATAACATCCCGCAGTGGCTTTGGTTGGGACACACGAAACGAGAAATGTTTTTTCCATTTTGCAAAAGCATGTTTTCTGTTCAAAAAAGAAGGAAGCAATTTAGTGCAACTGTAGCTTTTTCCATCAGTAACGTACGAGTAACAGAAACGCATCTTTGACAGGCCGTATAACATATGCTGTATTATAGGATACATTTGCTCTGGTTTAGAATAATAAATAATAATAAATATTAGATCATGAATTATAGAATGAAGTGAAATATCAACATTATTATTAAAGATTAATGTGAATACTGGCTCAAATTTAAAAATATAATTCTGTAATAGAACATATGATGCTACCAACAAACACGTCCTCTTACCGATGTGTATGTTTTAACCATGAAAAACTGTATAATGCATAATTGATGCTTCATGCGAGTTTCAAAATAATGCGCCGTTGGCAAATGCGCTTAGCGTTCAGAAATATTTCAAAATTCATGGCCAATGTGTATCTCCCAGAGGGTGTATTATACCGTGTGGGGGATTAAACTGGCGACACCTCTCAACCACTGGTAATGCCAATCACAGGAGGGATCCGAGTTCCATTTTGAAAGGTTTGTAATCATAACAAATATTATTGAAAATGCATAAATGTTGTCTCTCTCGATGTTTTCGAGTACTCATTGTCAATATCAACGGGTCAAAGGCATCGTTTTAATTCATCAAGATTTCAAATCCTTTAAAATGGTACGTACATGTGTTTTTAAGCACGTCTTAAGTGCAACTTATCATAAAGACTTCGAGAAAGAATATTGTTGATAACCGATGTAACTGTAAATTTTACTGTATTTAATGAGTAAAGAAAAAGATACATTTTATTCGCAAAAATAAAAGTTCATATCTTCTTTAAAATAATAATAATAATAATAATAATAATAATAATAATAATAAAATTGTTTTTATTAGTGGAGAGCCAATTGACATAGTTAATCACAAATAATGAGAAACTACAGAAAAAGAATATCATATATGATGAACAAACATTCAAAAGATGATATGTCCATTTAGCAAAAATTGAATTCTTCTCTTGTTTTTACCAATAACCTTGTTTCTAGAGAAAAATCATGAGATGTCTTACAATACATTAAGTAGTACTCTGTTCGATGTGTTAAAGACAGTGTTAAAAAGTGCAACATTTATGCTAAATGTTTCATCTTTGTTGGAAATGTGTGAAGTGGACATGTCACTTTTGAAGATTTGCTCCTCATTTAAGTATGTAAGACCCGAAGCTAGTGAAGGCTGAGCCAATACAGCTAAACTGTAATTTTATTTTATTCAATAAAAATTTCACCCAAAATTAGAAAAGGCGAGACCTCTTTCAGAGGGCGTTCAGACTTCTGTACCACTGAATGTTTAAATTGTGCTACGGAAACATCTGGTTTCTTTATTAACACGAGTAGTAGTATGCTGCCGACCTGGATGGCCGAGGTGGCTAAGAGCGAGTATCGACTCAGCGCTTCGGTCCGAAGGGTCGCGGGTTCGAGTCCCGCCTTGGGCATGGCTGTTTGTCCCTTGACTTTGTGTGTGTGTGTTGTCGCGGAGGGTCTCGCGTTCTGCTGACCCCAGATCAGAGGAGCCCGCAAGTGTGTTGGTGTCTAGTGTATGGTCGAATATGCGTCCCATCGGGGCGTAAAGGGTAACCGGCTGCTGGCTGGATAAAAGCCCTAGATAAAAAAAAAGCAGTATGCTTCTCTATACACAGCGTTCTCGCAGAGGTCATTGATCATGGCATTGCAGTGGGCGTGGCGAGTTCGGGCGGGGTGGGGTGGGGTGGGGTGGACAGAGCGGAGCATGCAGTAGGAGCAGGTCAATTACCCTAAGCAGCGCCGGCTGGAATGAAAGCGGCCGCGGTCATTCAGAAGGCCTTGGCCGTGGGCAGAGTGGGGGCTAACGGGAGCGGCCGCTGCCGCCGCACGCGAGTACTTGAATGGCAAGTTGGCGAACGACGGCATCACGACGGGAAATGTAGGTCTTGATCAGTTGCTAATGGAAGAGGTTTTTTACGTGTTATAAATAGAAACAACTACTTCACTTAAACATACTTTGATGTAACATTTATCAATTATCTATTCAAGTATCGTAGGAGATGTCACAAAAAGTTTTGCGCATGAAAGTCTTGAAAAATTATATTTAATCATATTCAATACATCACTCTTTTTTTAAAAAGTTCATAATAAATAGTGTTCAAATTTATAAAATTAAAATTAGTATATATAAATTGAAAGATAATATATTTGGATTTTATAAACATGACGAATACTACTCTCTAGATTAATAATTTATTCAGATGACTTTTATTTTAAGAATTCTAAAGATAAGCAAATTCTATGAGAAACATGTGAATCTACTTGAAATGACCTTAAGATAAATGGAAAATTAACATTAGTTGTTGTAAGTCTGTTACTCAAAATGACATTTGAAATAACACATCACAGAGTTTCAAAATTGTGTTCTTCCTTTACTGAATCCAACATGTTCTAAGATAATAAATGTCGACCACTCAACACATTTGTAAAAGCTGTAGAGCGTGGATATTTCAGACTAACAGTCGTGGTTTCTGCGCAGTTGTAGTGAACACATGAGAAGTTAACATACATTTATATTTCGCTCGGGGAGAAGGGGTGGTAAAACATGACAGCTATTTGAAACTCAGGACTTCAAGCACGATAAACTGTCTTACATTCCTTGGGGTGGATAATACGACAAACATAACTTTGTTTCCTACGCTGTTACACTGTTTAGACAGAGGAATATTCATAATTTAATTTAATCTGCTGTCATAATTTTACCAATATACAATATATACGAAAAAATTAATACCTTATTAAAAAAAATTTAAAATTAAAAAAATAGTAATAATTTTAATATAATTTTATCATTTTTATGCAGGGATCGTTTGTAATATGCGATCTCAACATCCACCCTAAAAATTCACAACACCCTAACAATGTTTAAATGTTAAGTATTAAGGTGTTCATATTGTTTAATATTCTTATAACTACCTTTGAAATATTGCTCATTTTCAATTAGTAAATCGTGAGTATTAATACGGTGGCCTTCCAGTGGTTTTCTTCGTATTTACTCTGTTACAACAAAACTATAAATAACGTCTCTCTGAGTCTGTTAATTAAAAATACCCACTTTACTTCGTTTTCAATTCAATTTTTGTACTTCAGACATGTAGTACACAATACTAATCCAACAAAAGTAACTTTTGACTATTAGAAAATGGAAAAATCTAAAAATTGAAAACAAACTAATGAATTACTTCAAAACATGTTTTCAACGTAATTGTCATTCAAAAGTAAACAAAATTATATTCGTCAGTATAATAATGCACTCAGAATCCCATTTATTTTACCTTCAGCTTCCAAAGAACTGTAAATATACTTACAGGGTTATCTTTCCCACTAGCAACATTATCCAAACAAATTTCAGTTTAACTGAAATCTGTTTTTAGAACTAAATTTGGGAAGAATATTTTCTAATCTACATGAAAGTAAGACGATCATTCATAAACAAAGTAATGCAACTCACTACATTAATGAAACTTATGAACTGTTTATATCATCCTGAAATCTTAATTAAATTCTCTAACTTTCCAAAAATATGTTATCGATCTCCTTTTCCTCAGTTTCAAAAATACGAATCTGCGAGCATAATATCTTTACAAGTAAAACATTCAGGTTTATTAGCTTCAAAAGCCTGAAATTTCTGTGAACCTACTAACCCTACCCGTTATCTCCAAAAGGAGCGCGGGTGCTAAATGTGCATATTTCATTCCAAGAGTTGTTTGAGTAGGAACTCGTCTTCGTCGTCGTCATCGTCGTCGTCTACAGGAAAGGGGTGGGGTGGCGACAGGAGCGGCTCAGCCTGTAGCGTCGTTCGTCATCTGTCATACGCGCACCCTTGGCCCGTTTCACGCTTCTCTGGCAGCCCATAACCCTCATTCATATTTTCGCGCTTCTCTTGTTTCGCCTCGTGTACGTTTGAGAAAAAGATCGGGTCGCCGAATTTATTAAGGAAATTTGTTAACGTTGAGTCAGCGCTACGTACCGTGAAATGTTCCAAATATTTATCATAATCTGAGAAGTTGTAATGTGCAGCAAGCATACATTTGTCTTTAAAATGAAATCAAGACTGATGGTTTTCATGTTTACTCAAATGAATAACCTCGTGTTTGAACATGAAATTTATCTCTTTGAATTCCCGTCCTACTGGTTTTTGTGTTTCCCTCCTTGTGCTACTCTACTTATTCCTTCTGTACCGACGTGTAATTGATAAAATAAGGTGAAGCAAATGCTAACTAATCGTTTCTTGTTACAGGTGAGTCCGGAACCAAAGTAAAGTTTTATGCAGTTCAATGGAAGCGTGAGTACTCAAGTAAATTCTTTTTAACCATTGTAACCTAAAAGCCAATATTTGTGAGTGACGTTCTTTCATCGTTGCTCACTTTCATCAATCTAGAATATTTGGGAATGCAGACGTATGAAGTGTCACGTATTGCCGAGTAACAGTTTCACAAAAATCTCATTGATACCTTCGCAAGAGGATAATATTAACAATGAATAGTCTGCTTAGAAATCTAAAGTGCATATAGGTTAAGCATATTTTCTGACAAGATTCATACCCATTGTGCAAATCCTGTAGATTATGTTTTCAAAATTTTTTTTTTAATTCCGAAAAGTGTCAGCATAGCAAGTAAACTGGAAAGCTTCAGTTCAAAGCATTTCATGATATCTTCACAACTATGATATAAAAATTAAGTTTGATCAAAGTTACTTTCTGGAATCCCTTCAACTGTAAAAGATTGATTATTTTTTCATCGGCCGTTGAAGAAATACCGAAAATCCAAGCCAACAGTTATTAACTCGTACAAGGTAGGCCAGAGACAGCAGATATATTTATTCTTCCGATGGGGAAAAACATTAACGTTTATTTACTCGTTTATCGACACAGGAAGGCGCAGGCTCAGAAAAATCCACAAACGGCGAGGGAGGCATGTCCTCTGCGTCGCATTGGTTCAGCGAGCGACAGGCGCGTGTTTACCAGCATAGCACCTGCCCGCCGGCGATTGTCACGCACACGCGCGTATGCGGGAGCGCTTGACGGCGACTCGAACCACCACCCACCCTCCTGCTCGCTCCCCAGTCCTCGTGCTCGCTCTCCCGTCCTTCTACTCGCTCTCCCGTCCTGCTCGCTCTCCAGTCCTTCTGTTTGCTCTCCCGCCCTACTGTTCGCTCTCCCGTCCTCCTGGTCGCTCTCCCGTCCTCCTGTTCACCCTCCCGTCCTCCTGTTCACCCTCCCGTCCTCCTGTTCGCCCTCCCGTCCTCCTGCTCGATCTCCCTTTCTATTTCGCTCTCCCGTCCTGCTCACTCTCCAGTCCTTCTGTTTGCTCTCCCGTCCTCCTGTTCGCTCTCCCGTCCTTCTGTTTGCTCTCCCGTTTTCCTGTTCGCTCTCCCATCCTCCTGTTTTTCTCTCCTGTCCTTCTGTTTGCTCTCCCGTCCTCCTGTTCGCCCTCCCATCCTCCTCTTTGCTCTTCTGTTCTCCTGTTCGCTCTCCCGTCCTCATGTTCACCCTCCCGTCCTCCTGTTTGCTCTCCCATCCTCCTGTTCGCTCTCTTGTCTTCCTGTTTGCTCTCCCGTCCTCCTGTTTGCCCTCCCGTCCTCCTGTTCGCCCTCCCGTCCTCCAACTCGCTCTTTCTGTCCTTCTCACTCTCCCATCCTCCTACTCGATCTCCCTTCCTCCTAAACGATCTCCATTTCTATTCGATCTCCCGTCCTTCTACACGCTCTCCCGTCCTCGTGCTGTCTCTCTCGTCCTACAGCTGGCTCTCCCACTCGCCAGCTCGCTCTCCCGCCCCCCAGTTCTCTCTCCCGCCTTTCAGATCGCTCCCCCATCCTCCTTGTTGACCTCCCTCCCTCCTACCTGCTCTCCCTTCCATCTACTCGATCTTCCTTCCTATTCGTTCTCCCGTCCTGCTCGCTCTCCCGTCCTCCTACTCACACTTCCATCCTTGTACTCTCTACCATTCTATTCGCTCTCCCGTCTTCTCCGTTTCTCTTCCTGCTCGCTCTCCCGTCTTTATGATCGCTCTCATGCTCTCCAGCTCGCTCTCCCTTCACTTTGCTTGCTCTTCCGTTTTTTCGATCAGCCCGCTCGTTCACCCGCTAGTCCACCCACTCGCACGCCCGTCCACCCGCTGACTCACCAATCCGTCGTCTCATTCGCCCCGGTCCACCCGCTTGCCTGTCCACTCGCACGTCCTCATCCACTCACTCGCCCGTCCACCCCACTCCCTCATCTTGTCCCCCAACCCGCTTGCCGCTCGCCCGAACACGCTTCTTCTCGCTCGTTTATTCCGCTCGCTCGCCCGCCCACCTCTCCTTCTCGCTCGCCGCGCTGTTTGCTACCACCCGCGCGAGAGGACACGCGGGCTAGGCGGCTCCATTAGCTCAATTGACTTCCACGTCACTGTTTGCCGGGTCGCGGAACAGGACTCAAGCCTATAATCCAACAAAACGTCGCTGAAATTGCACGCGCGCGTATGGTGATCCAAGGGTCGTATGACAAACGAACGGAATGGTGGAGGGAGTGCCACGGGGAACTAACGTGAAATGTGAATGAACAAATTCGTTGGCAAATATTAGAGTATGAAATTAAAAAAACAGGAAACGTATTAAACGTAAGAACCATGATCACTGAAATGAATAACACTGACGTACACAGGACCAATTGACGATACATGTAGTGTATTAAATGCAGTGTTTTTATACACCTCAAATTTGTATAAGGTAATTATAAACATAAAGAAAAGCATTAGAAGAGATAAGATTCGTCCTCGGGCAGAATATGAAAAATCAGACGCAATGATTAAACAGCCGAGAGCTGTATACGTCGAACGTAGGCTGGTCGATCGGTGGCCGACCGTGGGTTCGGCGTGAGGAAGAGCGGGCGAGTGGGGTTCGGTGGAGTGGGTGCCACGGTCGTCGAAATTAAATGTATTTCTCGTTACGCTGTATTTGCGCCAGCGGCGCCGGTGGGATGAGGGGTGATCGGCCACGCGAATTAGGGGCCCTTATTATGAAATTGAATTGGGCCGCGTTCCATTTCATCAAGGGGAGGCGACGAGATGGGAGAGGGGCGTTGAGCGTACGTGCAGACAATTAAAAACATGTACGGTCAAGACAAATGCTTCTCGCCCATGATTGTTTTTATGTCTATTTAAAAAAAATTGTTCATCGATTTCTCATACGTGTAGGAAAAAATAACCAAACAAGTGCTAGATTAGACATAATTTCATATGATGTGGAAATAGATATTTATAAGTGCGAATATTTACCGGCCTGATACTCTTCTGTTCCTCTTCACATAGAAAATGTATTTCTCTCTTTCTCTTTTCTCTCTCTCTCTCTGTTTCTATCTTTCTCCCTACTCCCTCTTCCCATCCATCTCTGTCTGTCTCTCTCTTTCCTTCTCAACAAAGCAGAAAAGAGGAAAAATGTTTGACATAAAGGAACATAAAATGGAAGATATGCACAGAGAATATGACAGATAAGAATAACTACAATCGGGATAATAGTTATCGATTCAACAATACGAGGAAAGTCGTGCAAATAAAGAATGAGAATATCTGAAACAACGTGATGATCTAATGTTCGTATCTTTCTTTGGCTTCGTATTTTAAATTATTCGTATCTTTTTTGGCCTATTACTGACATGTTGAAAGTGATATCTTTTTAAAAACATCCTGGGCAATAATGAAATAATGATTTAAATGGTTATGTGGAATGAATGAGAGTTGATATTATTCATTTAAGTACAGAAATTAAAACTTTCGCGAAAAGACATTGTAACCATATATTTAGATTGGGAAAGTGTATCACAACAAACTTAAATTGATAATAAAAATTTAAAAATATGATAAATCAATTGTTTTCATGAATTGAGTGTTCAGCAAGCGAGTGAGTACCAGCAGCCAGCACAGAGATTGTATCTGTAAGTCCACAGTGGTATCGTTGGTTAGGTCAAAGCCTCGACCTGTTCATTAGCCATTCGACCAGCCCCGCAGTTGGCGGCGTGGGTCACTGGGTTGCTCGGACAATGGGAAGTTGGCCTGCGGTCTGTGGCAACGAGGGCGAGCGCAGGCAACGCGTCTGCGTAGGCGGGCTAGGGCAGGGGGGGAGGAAGGGAGGAGAGGAAACGCGGCGGTGGAAAGGTGGGTGGAGAGGAGCGTGGGAGGAAGGGCGTGGAAGGTACGGGAGAAACGGCATGAGAGGAAGGGCGGAGGAGGAAGGAAGGGGAGGAAGAGAGGGGCAGGAAGGGAGGGGGAGGAAGGAAGAGAAAGGGTGGAAGGAAGAGAGAGGGAGAAAGAGTATGGGAGGAAGAGCGGGTGTGGAAGAGTGAGGGAGGAAGGGCGGGGGAGGAAGGGCAGGGGAGGAAGGGCGAGGAGGAAGGGTGAGGGAGGATGGGCGGGGAGGAAGGGTGGGGGTGGAAGGGCGGGGAGGAAGGGTGGAGACGAAGGGCGATCCAGAAAAGGCTGGGGAGGAAGGGCGAGGAAGGAAGGGCGAGGGCGGTTGAGGGAGGGCGTCGGCGAGAAAAGGTGAGGGTGGGCGGGGATATACAATAGCGGTCGGCCGGTGAGAGTGGGTGAAGCAGAGTGAGGGAGGGGGAGGTGACGTTCGAGGATGGAAGCCGGAGCACGAGTCTGCAGTCGAGCGTGGGCAGCGGTCCCTCTCGCTTTCCCCAGCGGTCGATCACACGTGCGGCGTACATCAGACGGCTTCCCGTAAATTCACACTGGGCGTGGGGCGTGGCGCCACTGAAGTATTTATAGGCAGCACCCGCCGATTACGTAACGCCGAAACGCAACTCTCGATCAAATTAGTGACATTAGCAAACTGAAATGACCGACGTGAATTGTTCGGCAATTATTCATCGCGAGCGTGCGTGTTTTTTTCACATCGCGATCAAAGATACGTCAGCAGTTTCCAGCCAAAAATGTGCTGAAAACGCGAAAGACAATAGAGTGAACACGCGGCGTCGAGAAGTGTTTTATGAGCTTCGAAGGCTTAAACAATACGTTACAGTGGCCGGCGATGGCGGCGCGTGGATGAAATGTGGGCTCGTGGACGCTGCGTCCGCCGCCGACGCCGCCCCCGCCGCCGCCTTCCGCGCAAAATAACAGAACAGAGCGGTCCATTGTGAGCGGTCGAAGTCAGACCCGCCCCTTCCCGGGACGGGCCCACCCCACTGCGTAGGCAAAACACATCTGGACCGCAGATTTTCGCCATAAATCACGACTTCTTCGCCGCTTCCGCGCCGCCGAGGAGACAAATCCTTTCATCCGGAGCGGCAGCCACCGCCGCCGCCGCCACCGCCTCCGACGTCTCAAGCGCCCCGCCCCCTCCGCCATCCTCGCTCCTAACGGCCTGAGTAGCCGAGCCGCTCTTTCTGGCGGCCCCTCCTCCGCCGTGCGTCATGCGTCCCGCTCTTCGCCTTTCCTTCCGGGGCGAAGACCACTTTCCGTTCTCGAAAACATTTTTTTTTAACCATCCATTTTCGTGGGGTCTACGTCCGTCTGCCTTCAATCATTGTGCTTCCCTAAAATTGAACGACCCATATCTGTTCCGACAACGGATTTTTATAAGTATTCACTAAGGTTCAGTACTTACCCCTAATACACTCGAATATTTCCAGCAAGGTCCAGTGCAGTAATGTCTTTAGATTCTCTTCATTGATATCTGAAGATGATCTTCATTGTCAGGCAAATAAGTTTGATAACTGATAAGTTATTTCTTTTACATCTTGTTCAACTTCAGTACTAATATTTGTCAACTGCTTTCGTCTACTTGTCATACACTTTAAAAAGGGCATTGCTTCTCATTAGTCGTTATTATTCTTCCAGTCAACTTCATCGCATTGCATTTTGTTGTTGTTTCAGAATTCTGTGGTCACATTTTATCCAGTTCTCTCTCCGAAAATGTCACCTTTCTTTGAATAATTTTAATACTCTCTCCTTCATTCATACGTCAGTCCTTTACGAGTCTATTCTTTTGCTTTCTCCATCCCAAGCACTACAGTTCATGTCCAAGCTGCCTTTTCCCTTGGCGTTGCTCGTAACACGAACGGTTGCTGCTTTAAACCTTTCTTTCCCCGCCGCGCTGTTCCAACTCTCTTCCTGACTACGGCCCCTCGACCCCCGCGCTCATTTCCTGACTCTCTCTCCCTCTCTGTCTGTCTCTCGCCTCGTGACTCCCTCTCCTTCCTCTGCGGTTTCTCTTGTTCTCGCGGCGGGGCGGCGCGGGGCGGCGCGGGGCGGCGCGGGGCGGCGCGGGGCGGCGCGGGGCGGCGCGGGGCGGCGCGGGGCGGCGCGGGGCGGCGCGGGGCGGCGCGGGGCGGCGCGGGGCGGCGCGCTTGCTAATGGCGAGGAAGTGATGGAGCGCCGAGTTCTTATTTCGCGATTTATTGTCACCCGTATTTCTCCGGAGGGGAGGGGCGTCTAATCTCCCTGAGCGGCTGCGGAGGCCTGAAAACAGCCGGTCGCTGCTGCAGGCGACTTGCAAGAACGACGCCGCGGTTTCGTTGCTTGGTTAGTTAGTGATTCCGGGTGTCAACAGCTTTGGTCATTAATCCCCTAAGTGTAGTGCATGTTTCTTCCTCGGGAGATGGCGGTGATCTTCCCCCGCTGAATGACGAGATCCGGCGCCGACCTACCGCCGGCTAGCGGGGTTTCCCCTTAACTAGGACTCTCCCACCAGCGAGGCACCGCCCCAGCCGCGTCAAACTCTAAGCTCCCGACCGGTCTTCCGGAATGTGAGGTAGTGTAATGCATGTTAGTGTAAGTGTGTGTATAAGGGGAAAGGATAAGATAAGGAAGAGGAAGGAAAGATCGCGCGCGGTCCGTTTGGTAGGGTACTACTCCGGCATTCGCCTGGTGTTAATCGGATAAACTACGGAAAACTACTGATCAGAGTAGCCATCCGCTAGAATTCTCCTCCGGACATCAACTGAATTCGACCTAGCTGAAAAGCTAGTGTCGAAAATCCTGCCGCCGTCAGGACTCGAACCTAGGACCTCTCGATCAGAGGCGCTGCAGTGACATCAGTTGATGCACTGAGCTATCACTCCCAGTGCTGCGGTTTCGTGACTGGCTAGTGTTATTCTATACGTGTGAAGTTTGTTTGGGCTCGAAGGTTACTCGGGGAATTGTTCGAAGGTAATATCGCGAGATGAAAGTTCATCTGAAAATTTCTTATGCACGAATGATATTTAATAAAATTACTAAACGAATGAAATTATTGCCAACAGAGTATCTGAATGCGTCAAATGTTAATTTTGTTAATGAAACTCGTGCTTTGAATACATCTCTCCTCTTATGACCAATCGCAGTTATCGCAGTTAAGATTGGTCAGTTGAAGAAAGTGGCAAGGTGGATATAAGAGGAACAATACTTTTTTTTAGATACACTATGACTAAGGTACACCAGATATATTGTTAAACGCTGTTGGAATACGTTTTATGAATGAAACAGTCGTTAATTAGTGAATTGTTGTTTTCAAAACTTCAAATCCTGATGGTAAAGAAATTTAAATCACGTTAATAGTCTATCATTTTTGCATTTGTTTCCATTCTTGCTTTCAAATGATAAGGCAACTGCTAAATCTTAACACATTTTCTAAATTATTTTTAACCTCATTTTTCACAAGTTTTGAACTTCTAGGGTTTCATCAACATTATTTTTCTTCTATAAATTTATTTCACATTTGCAGTTTAGTAACGATTAGATGATTCTATACTCTAGAAGTACTTCAGAAGCTGTCATTCACATCACATTTAAGACCAATTTGGCAAGTGAACTGAAGCATATGACACAGTCAAGAAGCCATAAAATTTGGCCGGCACTTCAAAATGCACTTCTTCTTCAATGGATGACATATCAGTCACAGTTGTGCGGCAGACACCGTAGTTCTTATGTATTTTGAGCACCTACAAGGAAAAAGAACAGACTTTTATAACAACTCATCATTAATCATTTCTCTCAAATGGCGAAACTCCAGCAATGATACGTAATCTACAAGTGCAAGGTATCGCAGAAAGCGCAACTGAGAAAGGTCCCGGGTTCGACCACAGAGACCACCCTCTGCGGCTTCTTTATCCCCGTCCGCGGCTGGTGAAAGGCGAGTCCGCCGTTCGAGTCCCGCCTGGGGCGACACCCACGGCGCCCTCCGCTGCATTTCGTCTCGCTCCGGGCACTCTCACTGCGCCAGCTATTCGCCGACTCATCACTGGCGCTCGTAAAAGCGGCCGAGGACTCGCCGCCGCGAGGCACACTGCTTCACGCCGCGTCGGCCCAAATTCTTCGTCACGAGTTTAAAAGCTTGTTGCATTCTTGAGGGTCGAGTGTCATAAATTAAGGGAGTGGCACATATATTTCGAAAGTGAGATGAAGTAGACTGTTTTAAGTAGTGTTCTTGTGTGAGTATTCTACTTCCGAGAGGACCCTACGTTATTCAAGTGAGGAGAGATATTGTGAACAAGACGTTTGCATTGTGTGCTACGTTTTCTAATGCAATTTACACGAATAATTACTTGTGTAGATTGCATTCAAACATAAAAGGAATAGATATAAGCAGTACTTGAAAATGAGTAACTTCTTAGCTCTTTATCTCATTAAAAGTAGGATGTGTAGTGAGGTCTTGACCATCTTCAAAATGCATTTAATTGCGAAGAGTTTCTCCACACTTTCTTTTTCCCATTGAACAGTTTATCTCAGCTACCATAACAAACGTCATAATTGGTAACAAGTAATACAGTACACGATGACAAAATGAAATGAAAGTTCAGAATGAGAACAGCATTTACATTAGAATGCTTTCCCGAAATTTACGGTTAATGAAACCCCACACTCCATAAGTGCAATTTACTAAATTAATGACTGACGACATTTGGGACACTCTGCAAGCAAAGATTAATTGCAATAATGATTAATTTTTTACAGTGCATCATTGTAAGGATGCTTATAATACATTCAATACCCAAATATGCACGTTATCTTTGTTTCTGACATTATTAGGTCAAGTGGTACTTTCCTCCTTCCTCCTTAAGTTGACTCCTTAAAAGATCATTTCTACTTCACGGATGAAATCACTCCAACATGATGTATACCATGAAGTAAATATTATCTGTCGACAAGCTCGTGTTTCTATATCCCAGCCGTCAGAAACTTTCTCGTCTAGTTTCCTCTCTCTCGCGCCAACTCACTCAAGAAACTGCGAGTTACAACATTGAATGACATTTTTAATCTAATCGGATATCCCGTAAAAGTCTGACGGCGTTGGCAAAGTATTAAAACAAGCGGAGGAGTTGGGTTGGGGGAGCGAAGGGAGGATTGTGGGGGAGGGGGAGGGGAAGGGTGGGGAAGAGCGAGGCGCGGAGACATGCAGACGTTTCACTGGAATGCCGGCGGCATTCTTCCCCTGGAGTTGGCCGAGAACACGCACCACTGGGGCGGGGGCTGGCGAACGTAAGGGGTAAGGCGGCGAAGGGGCGAAGACAGCGAGGCGAGGGTGGCGAGGGCGACGAAGGCGGTGATGGCGGTGGGGGCGGCGAGGGCGGCGAGGGCGGCGAGGGCGGCGAGGGCGGCGAGGGCGGCGAGGGCGGCGAGGGCGGCGAGGGCGGCGAGGGCGGCGAGGGCGGCGAGGGCGGCGAGGGCGGCGAGGGCGGCGAGGGCGGCGAGGGTGGCGAGGGCGGCGAGGGCGGCGAGGGCGGCGAGGGCGGCGAGGGCGGCGACGGCGGCGAGGGCGGCGAGGGCGGCGAGGGCGGCGAGGGCGGCAGCGTTTCTGAGTCGGGGGAGGGAGGATCGGCGATACGCGTGGTATGTACGAGCCAAGAGGCCAGGCGCCAAACGAAAGGGAGCATCTGATGCATTTTTTTTGCATTGGCTGCACACACGAGGGATCTGTTTGTGCGAGCGGGTGTTCCGAATTCATGGCACTGTAACATTGAAACCTCAATCAAATATAATCAATGGGTTTGGTGGTGTGTTACGTTTCAGTCATGATTGAGGAATAATAATGTTTAGTGATTAATGATTCGTGAATGATGAATGGGGTGAAAATGTATTACACGAAGGAAGCACTGTGGAAGGGGACAATAGCGATAGTTCTTTCCTTTTCACAACTTGTACTGTCGTCGTTAATATGAATTATGATAGGAGTTAATGAAGTACTCTAGGAATGGCTCTGAAGGAACAAACGGCTAAGAAACCAAAGAAAGAGCTAGATGCTGAACACAGTGTTACTTACCTGCATAAAGAGTCGTGATAATTATTTGTCAGGAGTGTTTAGCCAGTTTCAAAAGATAAATCAAATTTTGCACTGGCTATTGTTTCTGAGTGTCGTTTATTCCGTACAAGATGAGCCATTAAAAATATAGAGTAGTCTGTATTAACGAAAGAAGCTCTATTTATTGAGATATGCTCTGCAGGGATAGTGACATTTTCCTCAGAAAAAACTCATTTAGGAAGCCACCGTCCCGAAGCCAAGCGCACCCAACTGCAACGAAACAACAAACTTGGCGCGGGCGGGCGTGAGGTACACCATTGGGGAGGTGCAGAACACCCACGGAACGAGGAAGACGCGGAGAGCTACAGCTACGTCTGCGGAATCAGGCGCTCCAGCGGGCGTGGGGG
>BLKR01003947.1:0-76399 GCA_011170035.1 Teleogryllus occipitalis
ATGTTGATCTTTGCTCATTTAATTAATTTATATTTCTAGCAAAAGTTTTTAATGTGCTTTGGTTACTCTATTACTAGTGAAGAAGTTTTTAAAGTGTATTTTCCATTTGCACATACTCTCTGACTTATTGCTTAAGTTTACATTAATTTTAATTTTTGCTTATTTACAAATGATTATTCACAATATTTATTATATACAATTTACCCCAAAACAGATTTCTAATATCCAATGTTATACTCATTCAATTCATCAATTTAATGAAAAAATATCAATATTCATTGATATAATGAAACATACAATCCAGTAGAAATTATTGTGCTCTGCTTGAGGTATTGAACATAACTTCAATTATATGTGTATGATATGGAGGTTTTAAAAGATGTGTGCAGGAATGGTTGTGTTTCTGTGGATGTTCCCATGAGTGTGTGTAGAGGCAGTATTTGTGTATGCACGAGTTGAAGGAAAACTTGTAGTTTAAAGTGGTATAAATGCATTGAGGTGAATTCAATTTTTTTTTAAGGTTGTAAATAAGATTTTATCTTTAGGGTAGACTCATTTGTCATCATCTCAACTAAGGTCATTTCTTATAAACATAATTGAAAATATTGTGTGTTGTATTTGGTATAGTATCTAATTGCACAAGCACAATATTGATGCCACTGCACATTTACCCTCCTCAACGTAATGTGAAATTGCATGTTTGTTTATGTAGTTCCACACTTTTTTGAGTAAAGTAACATCACATATCCTAAGTTTGAGCATTTTTGTGCATATTTAGAAATTGATGAAATTTTTTAAGAGAAGTCAACTCACAAGTTCAAATAATCTGGTAACTACCTTTTCTTCCTCTTACATTCTACTGTACATAGTTCTTTAATATTTGAGTTTCACAATCGCTCAAATTCGAAAGAAAAAGTTGGTACAAAAAACATTGTGCTGGACTTTTGTGACAAATACATTCCTGCAGGGGTTGATTTTAGGTTGCAGTTTTGAGAATAAAATCGTTTGTAAATTTAAAATTAACGTGTTGATTGCATAAAGACGTGAGCGAAAAGGAATATTTGAAGAGTTAGTTTGAAAATTAATTTCCTTTTTTGAAGGTACAAATTTAGTTAACCCTTAACTACTGGTGTTCGGTCAATTTGACCTGAAGGCATTTTCTGTTTTTATTTTTCAAAAGCCTGGCAAACTACAGAGGATGCGCGTTCCATATAATCTCTTCTGATAGCGTTTCTATTCAGAGTGTGCAATAAAAAAATGCCACTGACTTATCTGTTTCTCTGAATTGTCCTTTTTTACTCGACAGCAGCATTAATGTTCCTGAGGATTTTGATGTGGTGGATTTGCTTGGCACATTTGTGTTAACTGTGTTTTCACTTCTCATTTTAGGTAAGTGGTTGGTGAAAGCACAATTTTAGCCATATTTAGAACATAATGTAAGAACAAACCTGGCACTCTTCTGGAATTCTTGCCAAGTAAACAAAGAGCTCAATGGCTTTATAAAGGAGATGGCAATGACATCTTGTGTGCCAGCTGTATCGTGATCTGTAGATATTTCTACTATTCACAAAGACAAGAAAATTGATGAATGCATAGGCTCTCTGCAGAAGGCAGAAATTGTAACTATTTTCAATTGTACGAAAGGTGGTGTGACACTTGCCATTAGCTGTGTCGTAATTACGGTGTAGGGAGGTGAAGAAGGTGGTATCCATTAGTTGTACTATTCTTTTATTATGTGAAAGTGAAGATTTTATTATTTCCATATTATATATACTATTAAACACATTCCTCCCAAAAACCAAACAAATGGCACAATTTTCTTGAATCCTAATGGCCCGATTTATATGACCTGATGCCAGTGTGTTATAGATCTCATGCCAGTAGTTAAGGGTTAATAGCAAGTAGATAGGGACTTGTGTCTTCTGTTAACTCCAAAAATTGCTTACTGTAAAAATTTGTTTCAAGGTTTGAGACTGATCTCTTTTGAATATTCCGTCACAATAGGCCATCCAGCAATTACTGGTGTGGACACTCCTCAAATTAGTTTGCTTGAGTGCTTGCGAACACTGGTTTATTTATTTATTTAATGTCAAAAAACAGTTAGCAACTGTGTGTGGCTTGCTATGGGGAGAAGTATATTCTGTACATATTTTCTTAAATTCTGAAATCCCTACCCTAACCTATGTACAAGTTGAATTCCGAATACAGATGGAAATGACTGTTTTTGGCAAGAATTGATTCCTTCTGGGTAATAAAAACTATTCAGGAAGGCAAATCATCTATAGATCTGGGCTATTATCCCTCATCATGCCCTTCGTGAAGGAATTAACTACCTGCAATGAGAACGTGGAGAACGATAATTTGAATAACTATACTTCCCACTGAACTCTTGAAGATGTGCACAGATAGTGAAGTTATATTTATGATCTGAAGCAAATCAAGGTCCATCTTAGCATTCGCAAAAAATTGTCACAAAAGCTGGACAGATAACCTGATCGATATGGAGGTCATTGACCCAGAAGCTCTGGTGCAGTACTCGTTAAGGGTTGTTAAGGATTATACATTCCAAATGATAATTAATATGGTAAATATTAATTTACTTTTCTTTTTGATGCTTGGTGTAAGAACCATGGAAGAAGATTACAGGCTTGGTCTTCTCCTGAGGATTGATTTGGAAACCAAAACAATTATATACTAGTGGAAGAAATAAAAGATTATAGAAATGGTACTAAGAATGCCCATACCCTTCCTGGCGCATACCCCGACAGTAATCACAGTTGGCAATGATAGTCATGACACAAACAAGAACAAACATCAAGAAAATAGAAGCAGTTAAAGATGGAACCTGGTCACAATATAAATAAATAAAGAATATAAGCTCATATAAGAATATAAAGGATATCAGCTCATAAAATATAAGCTTATTTTGGTCATACTACAACAACTACAACATCTGACCTTCCTTTTCAAACCCAAACAAATAAAATAAATAAATAATTGTGAGGATTAGGAATCCAGCTGAAGAATGACCAATAAAATGTAGAGATGACTAATACCGAACACATATGTATATTGAGAATGCATTTTGCGGATCCTTGATTACAACAAAGTTTATTTTTCTTTCTCCTGTGTATAGTAAAATAATTTTTGAGTTCATAGAGTAGTCAAAATTGGCTTGTTTGGTGGATCCTTGATGCTTAAGTTTTTTGGCAAAACATCTATTTATTTATTTATTTATTTAGTCAAAAACTGTATGTGACGCAGGGGGGAGAAAATCATCTGCGCATGCTTTCTTGAGTTTCACATCTGTTTGTGAACAACACTTGTGCCTGAACTGCACGATGGACTTACACAAAAATTCGTATTCCTTGATCAGTCTGGCGAATGCTGTGCACCCCTTGAATTAGAAAGGGTTATTTTATTTTGGGGGAAAATTTTCATGAAGCCCTTACATTTTCAAAATTTTCTCAAAAAGGTTTAAAATGTTTTCTTTAAATATTTTGCTTGAATTGGGAAAATACACTAATGAATAGGTGAGATATTGAATTCTCTAAATTTTCAAAATTTGCAAAAGTTTAAAATTGTGCTACCGGCTTACTTTCTGCTACATTATCAAAAGTGTTTTTTCTTAATGAAATCTTTAAATACTCTCTTGACCAATTTGTTTAAAATGTGAGTAATTCTTGCTTCATTTTGCTTTCAGTCTACGCAATATTTAAAAAATTATTAACAAGATTTTTTCAAAATGGCTCTAATTTTTTTCTTCAAATTTTTTTCTCAAAGTAAGCTTAATAACCACTTTTTTGGTAGCAAGCACCCACAAAATGTGGAATCTGATTTTACTATGTATTTGAGAAAGTAATTAACTGTATACAAGAGTGAGATAAATTCGCTCCTTCTGTATCAAAAAGTACGTCCAAAAAATGATTTTGTCTGTTGGGAAATTTGCTGTTTTTCAAGTAACGTTACATTACTTTCTCTATGTAACACACAGGGGTGGATCCAGCCCATCATTTGGGGCACGGGGTGCATCATAGATTTTAGTTAAATAATAACTATTTGTTATTATATTGTATATTATTTTTGTAATGTATGTATGATACTATACAATATTATTTTTTAAATAATTACATAATTCTAACAAAAACATTTTTAATCAGTTTTGCCAAATTAAGGCTGGTATGATTTAAATCATATTTAAATCAAATTATTATTTTAAAACAAATCAATGATTTAATTCAATATTTATTATTTGTAGTATTTGAAAATATATTTGTATTTTACATATTTTTTTAAATTTAAGGTAATATACAGGCAACAGTACAAACTGATGAAGCCCGAATCGGCGCTAACATAATTAATTGAAATGTTTTACATCAAAATGATTCACATCATGTGTAAATGTGCATGTAACATCACATAATATCACAATAATTAGCAAATTTGACACAATTCTTGAAATGGAGGAATGAAGTCTGTATGTGAACAAAGTCTGTGACCTTCCTTGTTGAAGAGACCACCGTAAGCTCTTTTCAACATCTGAAGACTAGGAGCCAACACCACATTCTAGGGCAGGGTGTTCCAGGTGTCGACAACTCGGTTACCAATGAAGTTTTTGTACTGCATTAGATTATATCTAGATTTTACAAGCTTCCTACTGTGGCCTCGTAATTGTAGATTTCCAGAGCGCTGAAAAATACTACTAAGATCAGAGTTGTACTGCCATTGAAAATCGTGAATGTTACAAACATGTTGCCACGTTGTCTCTTAGCAGGAAGAGTCTAAAGCCAGAGTCACACCAGTCGTTGATCATAAGCCATGTTCTTGAGGTCTGTGGGAATGCGTGTGGCTCTCCTTTGTATATATTCCAGCAGATTTATATCTTTGAAAAAGTAAGGATTCCATATTGCAGTGCCAAATTCAATAATCGGGAGAATGTATGTTTTGTATAGCGAGGTAAATACATCGCTTCTTATTGTATTAAAGGCTTTATGCAATGTAAATATAGCCTTGTTAGCCTTTTTTGCGATGTAGCTCACATGGTTTTCCCATTTGAGGTCGTTTGAGGATCATAATGCCCAGATCCTTCATGACCTTGGTCTCAGAGAAATTCCTTCCTCCCATTTGGTAATTTCGCTTTGGATTCGATCTTCCAATATGCATAATCATACATTTTGTTTCATTTCAGGGGTAGCATCCAAACTCTCGACCACTCACAAACACCATTCAAGTCATCTTGAAGGTGGAGATCATTCTCCAAAGGGGTTACATAGAATTTAGTATCATTTGCTTACATCTTGTAGTGGGAGAGCATACCGTTCGGCAAGTCACTAGTATACAAGATGAATAGGATCGGTCCCAGTACCGAGCCTTGGGCAACTCCGCTGTGGTTCTCTTCGGTGATGATTTCTTCTCTCCAATTCGCTCGCAGAAATGGCGATCCTCAAGGAAGGACTGAATCCAGTGCAGAAGCTACCCCTTTATGCCAAAGTGAGCAAGTTTGTGTAACAACCTTCGGTGCGGTACCTTATCGAAAGCTGTGGAAAAGTCCAAGTAGATGCCATTTGTTGGGTTGCCGTGATGTAGAACTTTTGTCCAATCTTGCAGTGAAGAAGGTAAATTTGTTATTATTGATCTCCCTGTCACGAAGCCATGTTGGTGCAGTGGTATATGTCCAGTTCTCAAAGTAAAGCTTAGTATCTTGCTCGCTAGAATCCGCTCAAAGACTTCGCATATCAAGGTGGTCAAGCTAATGGGTTTGCAGTTGTTGGGATCTAGCTTATTATCTTTCTTAAAAACTTGTGTAATGTCAGCTATTTTCTAGTCGGTTGGCAATATTCCGGAGTCAAGGGAGTCCTGAAAGTGTTACAAAGAGCTGGAGCTAGTTCTTGTGCGCATTCTTTCCTTACAAGGGACGGAATACCATTCGGACCAGCAGAAGAGTTAGGTTCTGTCGAGTACGTTGTAAACATCTGCAGCATGTAAGTCAATGTCTTCCAATATTTCCTCAGATGGAGATGAGGATGTAGGTGGAAGAGAATCGTTAGGTTCCAGTTTGTAGAAGTTTTGAAAGATCTCTGCAAAGACCTGAGCGCCATCACTAGGATCCAAAGCAATTTCTCTATCCTCCTTTCGGAGGTTATGTAGGATAGAAACTTAGGGAAAAAATCTGTTTACGGATATACCGTGCAGATGCTTGCCCTTGGCAATATTTTGTTCATAATTTCTCCTGCGAGCGTGAATCTTATTTGATAGTGTTGCGTAACTCCTTTTGTTTCCTGTATTGTGATTGACAATTATTGGATTTAATTTTAGTCCATAGTCGTTTCTTTTTGCGTATCTGTCGTATCCTTATAGTAATTCATGGTTTATTTTTGTTCGGAATTTCTTTTTGAAGTGAGTGAGCTTCTAAGGCGTTGATTGTTCCTGATCTAAATATCATCCAATTATTTTCCAGTTCCTCGACTCATTCTGAAGTGAGGAAGAGATGTAGAACTCTTCACGTCCTCGAAGTTTGCACGCCAGTATACCTTGCGGTTCTGTTTAGGGGAGTCGGCATAGCGAAATTCGATTTGCATATCAAAGCATAGAACAACGTGATCAATATTACTGACAGGACCTCGCGTGACTGGAGTCGATAAAGCAGATTCGTCATTTGTGATAAGTAGATGGAGCGTTGCTGTTCTCTGTCCGTCCCAAAACCTGGTTCCACCAGTTACCAGCTGAGAGAAACAAGAATTTTCATATATCTCGTGGAACTCTCTTTCTACAAGTGGGATGGTATCTGAGCTGGGTTGGGCCAGTGAAGCGACGGAAAATTGAATTCTCCAAGGATAATAGTAAGGTCTTCCAAATTGTTCGCCTGACGAAACATATAAAAAAAGGGCAGTGTCTACGTCTGAAAATCAATGTGATGGCGAAGGAGTTCGATATAACTCACAAACATTGAAATTGAAATGATGTAGCCTAATTTGCAGCCGTTTGTAGCCATCTCTACGCATATCAGACTGAGCGATGGCTATAAGAGGATTCCCTTGCTACATATATCGAAATTCCTCCCCCACTTCCAATTCCGTCTCTACGAAACATGTTATAGCCCTCTATATGAATCATTTGATCCGGAATGTCTGATTTCAACCATGTTTCCGTCAGGGCTATAATAGTCGGTTTGTATTTTTGGTTGTCCAATAGGAACAAATCATATTTGAGTAAAAGGCTTGCTATGTTGGTATAGTAAATTGTAGGATAGCATACTGTTGCCTGCGCTACTTTTCCGAATTCCATAGATGATAATATTTTTCAGTCTTTTCTGTAGCTGCATGCGTGTCTTTATGAAGCTATGAGTCGTTCATGAGTGTTTGAATGGTATTCGAGGTTCGAATGTGGAAGAGAATCAATGGAAGATGATGAGCGATCTGGGTGTCTGCGTTCAAGTTGAACTGATGAAAATGTTGAGTGTGTGGAAGTGTTGGTAAGATCAGACTGCCGAATGACGATAGAAGTAATTGCCAATTTGTTGAAGTTGTGTGTAGAATCGGTTTTGACAGTGAAGATTTTAGAAATGAAGAATCTCTGTGCCCACCCCCTCACTCCTAAGCAGAAAGAACTGTGAATTTCTGCCTGCAGAAATTTGGTTGCCATATCTGACCAGGATCCAAATTTTTTGCGAAACATTGTTACCAAAGATGAAACTTAGTGCCTACAGTATAATCCAGAAACAAAATGCCAGAGTGCTGAGTGGACAAGCCCAAAAAAAGAGTCAACCGATGAAAGTGAAAGCCTAAATGAAACCAAAAAGAATGTTGATTATCTTTTTCGATAGCCGGGATACCATTCACCCAGAATTCCTTTGACAAGGGTCCACTGTGTCTGTAGCATTCTACAAAGAATTTTTGAATCGGCTTCTGCGAAAATAAAAGTATGAGAGGTCCTATTTGCTAGACAGTGGCAATTGTTGTCTTTTGCACGATAACGTACTGTCTCGCACATCCATAATTGTGTAGCAAGTTTTGGCAAGAAGGCAGGTAGCATTAAACACTATCCATGTTTTCCTGATTTATCCCCTCCCAACTATTTTACTCAATTATTACCCACCACCAATAGAATTTCATACCGACTGCCACTGAAGGAAGGTAACAAACAAAACCTTCTTTTGGGGGGTGGGGGGCATGGCTCCCATGCCCCCTTCCTCCCGGATCTGCCACTGACAACCCAGTGGTATACGTGCATGAAATATGAGAAAGTACTAGAAACAGGAAAGCCAGTTATTAGAGGAGAGGGCAGTAAGCTCATAGGCAGGGCTCAGCCTATGAGCAGGGCATAGGCAGGGCATAGGCTCAGGGCAGTAAGTTCATAGGAATCTTTGATGAAAATAAAAAAAATATTTGGAAAAAGTAATGTTTTTTCCCTCCTTGCAACATCTCCCTTTACCCCAAGAAAAAAAAAGTTCAGTAAATTCTTGGGTATATCGTAAAAATTCAAAGGTTTTGAAGAAAATAGCACTTCTGCCGTATGACTTTGTGCATCTATTCAAAGAGTTTAAAGAAAAATGTGGAGCCAATTACATATTTTTGGACAATTAACACTTGTTAATTCAAAATTGTGTGAAGAAACATCAAGTAATACCCTCCTCTTGAATTTGGTTAAAAAGTGAATTGAGGCATCTACTAAAGGAACAGATGAGATGATGGTTACAGAGATATTGATAGGTCCACAAAGAGTTGGCTTCAAAATTCTGAAAAAACTAAACATGAAAAAAGGAATCACCATGTTGAGAGAGTTATGAGAGATATATCGACATGTCAAGAGATCAATCACTGTATAAACTTGAAAATAAGAAAGAGATAACAAAATGACAGAGAACTCAGAACAAGGTTGGGAATCTCAAAATGGGGAAAAAATACAGCAGAAAATTAAAATATTGGAAAATTAAAATCGAAGAATTTAAAGAAATTATTGTGAATACAATTGGCAGAAAGAGTCTGTGTCAAGACATCAACGTGGAGTTGATGAAGTATGGTAACTAGAGGAAAGGCTAATCATAGACAAAATTTGAGAAAATCTGACAATCGTACAAGAGTGGCCAACAGGAATAGCAAAGAGTATACACAAAAAAGGAGCAACAACAGATGTGAAAACTGTAGAGGAATCACAGTACAGACTGCAGCCTTCAAGGTGTATGTGAGTATTCTCAAAAAAGAGTAACCAAGCACTGTGAAGAAATAATGGATGAATGTGGTCTTGAGGAAAGTCATGGTACCTTGGATCCAATATTGCCTGTTTGACATTTTATAAATCATATTGTCAGTGGAGTCAGAAGTGCCTCTTGTAAAAATTTCAAGAGACAAAGAAATAAAGGCCATTGTCTACACAGATGATTTTTATCCATAGCAAAATAAAAGTAATTGGATTCAAAGTAAGAGAACACTGGAGACCAAAATAGTAATTGAAGATGAAATAATTAAACCTTCACTTACGAAATAAGATTACCCTATAGGAAAAGGACATTAGATGTAAAATCAACAAGATGCAACCAAGTAAATGGAGTTATTGAAACCAATTTCAAAAGATGTCTAAAAAAAACTAAACACGGACTCCAAAGCTTGGCAGCAAAGCCAGTTCTATTATAGAGGGGCAAAATGTGGATTTTAAAGCAGACAGATGGTAGAGACTAGATGGAACACAAATGAGATACACATGATCACTACTAGGAATAATGAAGGGGAAAAGATATAAAGCCATTGGAAAAGGCCTTAAATCCAAAAAACATTGCAGACAAAACAGAAGTACATACTACCATTTTTGGCTTTCACAAACATTGCAATAACAATTGATATTTACCAATACTTTGCCATCCATATGTGCTTGTATGTTAGATCTAATGCTTAGTAAAATGCATCACATTTTACTTCTTACGTGGTAATATTTTTGGATAGGATTCAGTATTTGTCAAACGTGAACAATTTTAAAAAATCTGTATGATATTAATTGTGGTGTTTTGTATTTTTTAATAGGTCTCCATTCCTATTGCTAACACTCTAGTTCAGAATTCAACTCATCCTGCTCATGGAAATTATACTGGTTTAGAACAGAGTACCCTGGATTCTAATCTGTTTCCGAGCTTTGGCAGGGATTACTCCTCTGATGGTGAACTTGTGAAGTTCGCAACAGTATTTGGTGTATTGTTCAGTGGAGTCACTGGTATTATGGCTGGTGCTAATATGTCAGGTATGTAAAAGGTATCGTGTTATTTTTTTAAAAAATTTGAGGTATTGACCTATCTAGAAAAAAAGATCCAAATATATAAGAAGAATGTTTGGGAAGAATCCCAGCATAGAAAACATGAGTTAGGCAAGAACTACACATTCTGTGTAGTAATTAGAAGAGTTGATAGAATTGAGAAAAATCAGGGAACTGGTGCAGAAATGATCTGCTTTGAAAATAAAAGCAGATTAAAACATGATTAATATTTAAACTATTTATTTTTTGTGTGGGAACAATGATTGAAAATGGGCTGTTTGTACAATCAGTACAAATCTGACCTTAGAATGCATGAGTGCATTCTTCAAGAAAGAAATATAATGAAAATAAATTTTGAATTTTACTGGTTGTGGTATGCAGCATTTTTATACATGGACCAAATTGAACATAAAAAATCCCCCAGTGGCCATGACGTGCTTGTGGTATGTAAAAGAACCGTGACAGATACCTGCCTTGGGTTTTAATTACCAAATGCCAATGTCCCAATGTAATGATGTCTCATGTTCTCTCAATTGGACAGTTTGTATATAGGTAACGAAGACCAACGTTAGGTGGAGAAAGAGAGAAATAAACCAGGTGTATCGGGATGCGTATGGGGCATGCCTGCTTGAAAAATCCACTAGATCAGCGCTGTGCTGAGGGGGGTAGTCTTCAAGGCAAGTCTGGGTTGAAAATATGGTGTAGAACCAGGACTAATGGTTGTCTCCCTACAAATAACACCACTCGTGCGACAACGTGGCTCCCACGAAGAGGCCACCTGCTATTAAATATTTGCTACTGTGCATATTAAATATTTGCATTATGAAACAGTAACTTTATTATATTTTTCTTGTGTAAAAAGAAAACTGTCGTACTGTATTATATACTATACTATATTATGTTATTGCAGTATTTTTCAAGACTGTTTTTGTTAAAATATTTAATTTCTTACAGTGTTATTTGAGAATATTTTGTTTGTTGCTCTTAAGCATTCTGCGTTCTACTTTTTGGAGATCGGTTGTGTGTCGTTTTATTCAGCAGCATTTTTGCCTCTCTAGGCCTCTAGTAATAGTTAATTTATATTCAATATATTTATATTGCTTCCTGTAGCGAGTTGGTACTTTGTTCCTGGGCTTGAGTTCATTTGATAAGTATGCAATGAGTAGACTTGTTTCATTTTTCATATTAATCTGGTTAAGTGATGCTATTGAAAATGTTGACAGGTGAACTGAAGAATCCAGCCCGCAACATACCTCAAGGCACATTATCTGCTGTGGGGTTCACATTTTTCTGCTACATTATTATCTCAGTATTGACTGCGGGCACATGTGATAGATTTTTACTCCAAAATAACTTTATATTTATGATGCCCATCAATATCTGGCCGGGTTTTGTTGCTATTGGAATCCTTACTGCTACTTTTTCTGCCAGTTTGAGCAACTTAATTGGTTCTAGTCGAGTGTTGGAAGCCTTGGCAAAAGACAATGTGTTTGGTAAGTGATTTATAATAGTGCAGGAGTGAAGTGTTATTAGTGTTTTAACCCTTTGACCCCTTTGCTCTATTTCTTAAGTGGATTCTGTTTAGAGTCATTTTTGACCTCTCATATTTTACTCAATATTTTACAAGAATTTCATAAAGAGATGTTAATTCAAATTATTAATTGATAAAATGAAGATATTTATTATTTTATTTATAAAACTGTATAAATAATATAATCTATAATCAAAGAAATAATACTGTATAAAGAAAGAATAATATTAAAAATAAAAATGTTTACTCATGAAAACTAAACGTTTAACTGAATGGAAATGTGTTTACAATGGAGCAAAAAATAAAACAGTTCAAAACTCTAAATTATATTGTTGCCTGGGAAACATTTGAGCATCTCCTCATAACTGTAACCATGTACATAACTTATCACCATGTTAACAAGAATTTTGAAACATAACTGAGAACTCTTAAAGACAAATATACCAGATTATCATTCAGAAACCACAATGTAATATATCTTTCTTGAAGAGTTTTATCAGGGTTCAAACATTTTCTCTCAAGCTAATTAATATCTGTCTATAAATCTATTTGTCAGTTGAACATGAGGATCATATTTGGCTCTTGTTTCATAATATTCATTGTTTACTCTTGTTTGTACACAAAAACTGAAGTTTTCTGCTCGTTTGCTGCCCTAGCCTGATGGTACAGTAGAGTATTGGCGTAATTGTATTTCTTCTTGTGCAGGGTCCATGCTGCAGTTCGTGGTGAAGGGTGTATGGAAAGGCAATCCAGTAGCAGCTGTTGTCACATCCTGGGTGCTGGTGGAATTGATTATGTTGATAGGCTCTCTCAACTTGATTGCTCAGATCAATTCAGTATTATTTCTGCTCTCTTATCTTGCAACCAATTTGGCATGTCTGGGACTTGAATTGGCATCAGCTCCTAATTTTAGGTACGTATAGTATTCCCTAAATTTATTCTCATTTTTCATGCTTTGCATATTGTAAATTATGTGAATTACCAATGAAATGAATCACTCTCAAGAATTTATAATGCGTGTTGATGTATCTGAAGCTTACTTTTTATCTGCGATAATTTTATACTTTGTTTAAATTAATTCTGTTTTTTTAATAATAACAATAATCTTAATTTATTTTTGTGATCTGAAATTATTTCACTTTAGAATTAACATAGGACTTCTTTCTGAGTTAACTACTTGATGGCTTTAAGAAACGTAACATTTCTGGTCTTATATTTTGAACTGTTATTTGTGTAAAGAAGAAGTATGACATTACTTTTTTCAGGCCCTCTTTCAAGTATTTCTCTTGGCACACTGCTCTCATTGGCTTAGTTGGAACATTAATTATGATGTTCATCATCAACCCTATATATGCATCATGTAGTATTGTGCTCTGTATGGTTTTGGTGACTGTTCTGCATTTGTTTTCTCCATCTCGTGATGTTCATTGGGGTTCGATCTCCCAGGCTTTGATATTTCATCAGGTAGGAACATGGAACTAGTGTACTTGTTTCCTTCTCATATTGTTGTTGTTTGAAATAAAGTAATATTTGATTTGACTTTTACGTATTGTTTGTTTCCATACCAGGTTCGCAAATATTTACTTATGCTGGATTCTCGCAAAGACCATGTGAAATTCTGGCGCCCTCAGATGTTGCTCTTAGTTGGAAATCCAAGATCTGCTTGTCCTTTAATCCACTTTGTGAATGATATGAAAAAGTCTGGTCTCTATGTTTTGGGACATGTCAAAGTTGCAGAATTTTCTGATCTACCTCTTGATCCAACATTGGATGAATATACTCATTGGTTGGCATTAGTTGACCATTTAAAAGTAAGTTGTCATTCAAACATAAACAAAAAAAATTAGTGACAATTTGAAATTTATAAATTTGTTATTAAATTCTGTTGTAATATACATATTTTTAGCAATGAGAAACAATGTAATATGAATGCTACACAAGTGATAATAACCATGAATATATCAGGATGTCAGTGCTAAAGATTTTTCTTTTTATCTGTGGTCCTGGGGTAGATTTTTGGTAGGACTCTTGATTTTCAGTGTCGAACGATCTTGATTACAATTGGGGGAGAACAGAATCGAACATTTGTAACTTGGGAGGCCTGGTGATTGCGTTGTGGATTTGCTTATACTTATTACTGGAACCACAGTGCAAAACTAGTGGTGCTACAACAGCACATACTTTCTTGCATTATTTCTAATTTTTACAATTCAGAGTGTCCATGATGCATCCCTTGTTCTATCCATGGAAGAAATTTGGAATGGGTTTAGAGAAAATGTTTTTTTGTTTTATGATTTGCATTAACTTTGGACAGAAATTGTGTGAAAACGACTCATTTTTCAAAAAATTAACCTTTTTCAAAGATCTGACTTTTTAGAACAAATTTGATTGAAAGCAAAAATCTCTCTCTTCGAATTTGTAGTTTTACAATATTATGTTTTCGCAATTTTCAAAAATAGAGACTTCCTCAGAATTGAGCTTAGTGCCACTTTTGCTTTCCAATCTTTGGTACACAGGAGGAGAAAATTTAAAAGACAAAACAGGAGCCCTTTTTAGAAAATAATTGTTTGAAAATTGCTGAAATTTCATGCAAAATCATACAAAAACAACTCATATTTTTGAAAGATTGTACATGGCCTTATTTCAAGATCTGTCTTTCAACAACATAAGTATTATGAAAAAATATCTCTGAGCTTCAATATTGAAATTATAGGAAGACTGAAAGAAATTTCTGAATTCTGAATTTCAACAAATTCTGAATTCTGAATACACAATATGTTAGAGGAAGAAATTTAGTATATATAAGAACAAGGGTTATCCACTTTTTCGTTAACAGGTCCCAGCAGTAAGAGCTTTACTGTTGATAAATTGCTGTTTTCTGGCGCACGATTACAATATTTTCTCTTCTTGTGCAGTAAGTGCAAGAAAGTAAAAATCTGAAAGATAAAAATGGTCCTTTTCTAGTTCTTTGGGTCCATCTAGTTTCTTGGGACATTCTTGCTGTATAAATACATTCTCTTGCTTCTATAGAAATTATTCTTTACTGTTACACTGAAATCTGGCCACTGACTATCTTACTGTGGTGTTGGGGTCAGGTAGAATTTTTATGTTGATGTATCAAAAGGTTTATACTATAATTGAAACATCAAAAAATAAGGAAGAATATGAAGATTGAAGAGCTGCTAAGAATTTAGGCAGAATTTTTCAACAAGTATTAGCCTGTGAATGCATCTGATATTCTGTGAAGAGCTTTGCTGTAGAGATATAATCAAATTAAAAATATAACTTTTCATTCACTTTTATAATTTCAGCAAAGCCTGATGAATCCATCTTGGGTTTTATAAATCAAGTATGAAAAAAGTTATGTTTTCTCTCTCAGGGCTGCTTTTTGTTGGATCACTGTTTGGCCAGTTTTTAATTTAAAGGTCATTTTTGATTGTTTTAATAATAGAGTGAGAAATAATAGAATTTAATGATTGTTGAACTCAAGGAAAGAAAATAGAACAAAGTTTTTGAAATTTGTTTTCAATGAGTTTTCATGTATTTCTCTCTGTTCCTGTGTGTTAGTAAAGCCCAGTTGAATTTAAATGGATTGTATACAGTTATCTTATAATTTACACAATATTTTCTTAATATCCAGGTAAAAGCATTCATTGAACTTACAGTAGCACATTCAGTTCGTGAAGGCATGCTTCATATGATTCGAATGTCTGGTCTGGGAGCAATGAAACCAAATACTATTGTTCTTGGATTCTACGATGAAGAAACACCCAAAGATTTCTTTGAAAGGTAAGTTAACCTTTAATTACTTGTGTTGGCACACGGAGTGTGCCAGTTTGAATTTGAGTTTGAACCGTTCTGTTGCAAGTGGGAGTAGTACATTAGCTGAATTTTCTAAAACTTTTTCGGTGCACTGTGTGTGCTCCACAAATAATAATGTCAAGAAATAGAAGAGTAATTTCTTCTTAATGCAGTCAAGTGTAGAATTCAATTAGTACATATGATGACATAAAATACAGAAAAAATATATTGTGTAAAATATTATTGTATTTGTATTGTGTTTTTGTAATCATTTCTTCACGTTTACATTAACATAACACACAAAATATCATCTAAAAAGTGTAAAATGGACTTGGATTATCAGTTGCACAATCTATATGGCAAATAAAAATGGCAATGTTTTAAACCAAAATCTTCATCATATTTTTTTTTTTTTATTTTTACGATATTAAAAAGGTATTTTGTGCAAATAAATAATATTTCTTAGTTTGCAAGAAGTTACATAGTATCTACATGTTATTATCTTCTGCGAATAATTATGTGTCATAGCGGAACGCGCGTAGAGAAAGGTTAACCTATTTTAATTTGTATGATGCTTTTGTTTATGTCTACTTCTAATTCAATTCCCAGACAGTAAAAGTTCTAAACGTCAGTAAAAACGTAATAATCTTATTTCAATTTATAGTTCAGAATCCCAGTACAAAACATCTCTTTTTACAACTGTTGAGACATGTGAAGGAAGGCAATTATTTGAATTGCGATCCTTGAGCAATGGGAAAACCTTGGATAGTACACAGTTTGTTGGTATGATTGCTGATACTTTGAAAATGAAGAAAAATATTTGTGTATGCCGACATTTCCACAATCTTGATAAATCATCCATAATCAGGTAAGTTAACATGTTCAATGAATTTCTAAATATGTCATTAGGTTCTCTAATTGTGACGTAGACTCTCGTATACAATTTAGCTTGAGCCAATATATTTTCCGAACGCTTTTTTTTGGATGTGTAAATCTGAAGAATGAAAGGAGATTATCAATTTAAGTTAACTAGTTCAACATCCATTTATGCCAGTAATTGTTAAAAATTATGATATAGAACTCATTTGTGTCTGACAATAATGTGGCCTTACTAATAAATGTTGTGTAAATTTTATTCCGACCATAAGCCAAGTTTGGCGAAAATGCTACCAATAAACATGGAATAACTTGAGGAAAGCGAGGTGTGGTTTCCATGGCAACTGCTAAAACCCCTACATGTAGTTTAAGCAGGGAATAAGGTAGAAACAGAAAAACATGGAAGCAAATAAGATCCAGCTGTTTGTGCATTTCGCTTCATTGTATCAGTTCATTTTTAATTTGACTGCACTTCCTTTTCTTAGGTTTTTCTCAGATATTTTATGACCCAGTTTCTTTCATGTACGATTCATTTGTTTTTGTTTTCGTGCAATTTTGGCATTGGAAACTTCCAAGTGATTTTGTATGCATTTCATACCAGAAATGGAAATGTGAAACTATGTTGATGAAATAGATGGACAACTGAGAAAAACGGGTTAC
Source organism: Teleogryllus occipitalis (assembly GCA_011170035.1). Taxonomy (NCBI): domain Eukaryota; kingdom Metazoa; phylum Arthropoda; class Insecta; order Orthoptera; family Gryllidae; genus Teleogryllus; species Teleogryllus occipitalis. The sequence continues at coordinate 17,108 of BLKR01003947.1, forward strand.
TAAGCACGTGTGAATCTCTTTGAAGTGGATTCATTTAAAAACTAATTTTTGTAGGGAGGAACACAAGAGTTAAGCGATTCAAAACTGATCTGGTACAAGTAGGGAAGGACAAAATTTGCACCTTTCTGCAGAAATACTCCGCTATTCTTAGCTTCTGGGAGAAATATAAGATCCTAGATGACTGTGCAGACTTGCGTGGCATGAGTCAGCAATTTCAAACCAATATATATTGAAGGGTGTCATTAACACAAAGCACCCGTATCCCTATGTTGATAGTTATACAGGTCTATAAGAATTTTTCATCAGTAAGCAAAACATATGAACCAAATACTTCATTGAAAATTAAGGATATTGTTTTATAAAGTAAAAAATGGTGTTATCCATGAACAGTTAAATAAATAAAATGGCATAGCACACTGTTCTTGAAGATTGAAGATGAGAAATTTCATGTTAGATTTTTGGTAGAATCTACTTCTGCATCCATTTACAAATTATTTATCTGCCCCCCCCCCCCCATGTGAAAAAAAGGAAATCAAAAAATACTTTTGAGATGTTTTTTGTTCTGAAAAGCTGCTGTTGATGCTTAGAACAGACTTCAGAAATTCTGCAGAGCTTTTGCTTTCAAGGAGTCAGAATTTTATGTAAAGGAAGAAGTGATTGTGCCAATAACAGATGTTAGATGAGGAGCAGCAGTTCGGAGAAATTTAAAGGAAACAGTTTGACTAGATTTGATTTATTTGATTTGTTTGGTCAAAAAAACAGTAAAAACTGTATATGACATGTGGGGGAGAAAAAAGATTTGCGCACGTTTTCTTGAGTACCAGAATCCCATCCCAATATTTTAACGATATATAGTGGAAAGTAAAAACAACAATAAGACTAATAATAATGGTTATGATGATAATAATAGTAATAATAATAGTAGTAATAGTAGTGGTAATAGTAGTGGTAATAGTAATAATGATAATTATAATTATAATTATGATGGTTATGATGATGATGATGATGATGATGATTTAAAAACTAGACCTTTTCATTCCTGAGTTATAGAAAAACTATTTTCAACGATAAACTAACTGAAGTTTAATTTCCCTGCATTGCTAACAATATAGTAACTCACCCTCGGCTGTACTGCTACCTTACAAGCAAAAGCAGAGACCTCAACAAAATGTGTACATAGTGAAGTTACATTTAAGTCCAGAAGCAAAACGAGGGGCCATCTCAGCATTTCCTCAATGGATCAGGGAAACTGGACAAAAACATGATCGAGATGGGGGTTATTGACCCGGAAGCTGAAGTACATTACTTATTACAGGCATATTAAGTCTTTTTTTAAAGAAATTATACAATACATATGAAAACTAATCCATTATATCATTGTTTTGTTAAAATAAACATTATTTTCCTTTTTGATGATCAGTATAGCCTCTAATTGTATTGAAACTGTTATGCAGCAGAAAAGATTTTACTTTTAACTTAAATTTTTGTACTGACTTTAATTGTTTAATGTCATCTGGCAATGCGTTGTAAAGTAACGTACATGTATTGTATGTGGATTTCTTGTAATGAGTTGTTGATACTGATACTTGATGAACATGATTTCTTCGATGTGTATTGTAATTATAAATATCAGTATTGCATGAAAATATGTTACCACCGTTAAGTCAATCAGTTTTGACAAATATTACAGATTTGTAGATAAATAGGCGAGGCAATGGTAAGATTCCAAGCTCAGTGAAATGAGGCTTGTAGGGATCATGTGGAAGGCATTTTTTCATTATGCGAATAATTTTGTTTTGCAATCTAATGGTCTGGGTATCACTAAAGAATGAGCTTCCCCAGGATGATATGCCATATCTCAGGTGGGAATGAACATTTCCAAAATACATGCAATGAGCTGCATGAAGGCTGACAGAATTTGAAAGAATTCTGAATGCATAACATAATGAACTTAATTTAGTGTTTAATTGTGATATATGTACATTCCATTTGAGGTTTGACTGAATTAAGAGACCTTTTTTGCAATGAACATTTATGTCATCTGCAAACAGAATTGTTCTTCCATTTTTAATAAAGGAGGGTATATCGTTTACATATAACAGAAAGTGGATTAGACCTAGGATCGAACCTGGCAGGAACACAAGCTCAATTGGCAAAGAATTCTAAAGATAAGTAAATAATGTCCTTTTGTGCCAGTACGGTATTTCTACTCTTTGAGTTTGATGTTTAAGGTACGAGGTAATCCAATCTGGGGCAATACCATGCATTCCATATGAAGGTAATTTTGAGAGCAAGATGTTATGGTCAATAGCGTCAAAAGCATTCGATAGATCTGAAAATTTTCCAATGAGTGCTTAATTTTGGTCCATTGATGAAGCAACATCTCTAAGAACAGAAAAAATGGTAGATTCCATAGATTTTTATTTTCTAAAACCATGTTGCAAGTCTGAAAGCGCTGTTTTTACTGAGAAAACCTTCCATTTGAGTGTAGAAAAGCCTTTTTAATATTTCTGAGAAAACTGACTAGAGAGAAATTGGCCGTTAATTTTTAATGTCCTTTTTGTTCCCTTTTAAAAAAAATGGCTTAATTTTTGCTGTTTTGAAAATATCTGGAAATATTCCTGTGCACAAGGAAACATTGAAAATGTGAGTTAACGGGTGTATAAAGGCAGGTGCACAAGTTTTTAATAAACAGTCTGGAACTTCATCTAAACCATATGAATATTTATTTTTTAGTTTACTGACTACCCTGAAGATTTCGTTGAAAGAAGTTTCGAAATAAACATTGTGTCGGAGATTGTTGGGGAAGCTTATGATGTCGGATTTTGTGGTATTAGTCCCTTTGTGAGATCAGTTGCGATTCTGAAAAAGTGTTGGTAGAAAAGATTTGCAACTTTTTCCGGATTACTTGCTTCTCTTTTGTTATTCTTTAAAACAACATTCTTTACAAGGTATCGAGATGATGTGGTTGTATTTTTTACGATATTCCACATTGCTTTAGTTTTGTTACTAGCGTTCAAAATATCCTTATTATTTTTCATTATTTTTGCCTGAACTATTACTCCTTCTTCTTCACTTCACGGATTAGGGAAATTCCCTGTTCTGGCTTCATAACACCATCTCTGTCGTGGACGGCCAATGTCCCTTCTTCCCCGTGGTCTGTACAGAAAGGCATGTCGGGGGATCCTTTCGTGAGACATTCTTCCTAAGTGCTGTACCCACTGTGATCTGTATTTATTTACTTTTTCATTGATAGAAAATATGTTAAGTTCCTGTCTTATATCTTCGTTTTTTATTTTGTCCATTAGGGTGCGGCATTTTACTCTCCGGAGGAATTTCATTTCCGAGGCTTGTATCTTCATTTTATCTTGTTTTCTTAATGTCCATGATTCACACCCGTAAAGCAGTTGTGGTACTGCCATGACTTTATAAAATTTTAAAAGTGTCTCTTTTCTAGTCTTATTGTGAAGATATTTGTTTATTGTTCCACAAGTATGTTGGAAATGTAATTTTGTTTTAATATCATCACTGTAGTCGTATGTGATATCAGCCCAAATAATTAAAATGTTTCACTTGCTCTATTACTTCGTCTTCTATTATTATTTTAGTTCTGATAGGATACTTGCCTCTGAATGCCATCACATTAGTTTTAGAAAGAGATATTGAGAGACTATGGTTTGCATATTCTATTTAGCTGGTACAAGGACTTTTGCAGACTTATTTCGTTCTCTTCTATAATTATATGATCATCAGCATACAGAAGTGATTGTAGAGGTGTATTTGGATTTATCCAAATACTTGGTTTATTTAAACTTTTCCATTCTCTTAGAATGTTGTCAATATAAATATTAAACAATGTGGGGGGACAAGCAACACCCTTGTCTTACACCTCTGTTTACTTCTAACTCTTCTAACATTTTGTTCTCAACTTGTAAATTAATACTTGTTTTGTTATAGAGGGATTTAATAACTTCTATCAAGTGGAAAGGATAGCCCCTTTTTCGAAGAATCTGCCAGAGAAGTTCACGATTAACTCTATCAAATGCTTTTTTATAATATATAGAAGCTCTGTGGGTCTCTAAATTGAACTCTCGTCTCTTTTCTATTATTTGGTTTATGGTAAACACATTGTCTGTACATGACTGTACTGTACTGTACTGTACTGTACGGTACTGAACTATTACTCTCCTTAAAATTCTTTTGTATTCTCGAAAGTAGACATGGAACCGGGTGATATGTCATGATGTTTAGAAATAAAGTAAAGGGTACGTTTGTTTTTACACAATGTTCTAATTCCTTGTGCGATCCAAGTACAGCAAAACCCCTTTATAAGAGACACCTGGGGGAATGGAACTTTTTCTCTTATAAGCGGGAACTCTTATAAGTAGGAAATTGGTTTTTGACACGTTTAATGAAATGTTACCATATTTTTTATGGATTAGTAAGATTTGTATGTTATTTTAAACTTGAGGAAACATTAATAACTTGAAACCAGAGCCCATATAGCCAGATCTTTTGAGTTTCAATGTACAACAAAATCTTGTTGTACGATAGAAGGGATAATACCTGATGTTATTATTCTTTCTATATAAAATAACTCAACTTTCTGCTGCCCACCTCCCGTGGCGAGGATGTTGGGTTGGATTTTGGGAGGCAAAAGTATGTACAATATTTACAACTAATACTAATATTTACAATTGTGTACAGCTATTTACAAATGCTCAGGAATCTAAAACTTATTTTTTTTTAAAATAGGAATTTATATCCATCTGCTTCCTATGAGGTCTCATTGCTAAGAACTCCCTTTCAGCAAAATTAATTGCAATGTTGACTCTGAAGCACCTTTGTTTAACAAATAGTTTCTCACTGACTCCATCATCATAACGGCTTCACTAGGTGATGGTAGTGGTGGACTCTCGTGTCATCCACATCATCACCATCACTCTGGTTGTTGCAAAGGCTAGCGATAAAACATTCCATTTTGATGCCATAACTTGGACAAACTTTTTGCCAACTTCATTGAAGGACTAAAACAAAACAAAAAAACAGCATAAATTCACTCGCGTAGCACTAATGTGCGTATGTAATAATGTACACCCGTACTAATGCAGTATTACACACTAATAACTGCACTAACTACACCCGAAATTGTGCACATGGCAGAAAATAGCACTGTACCAAAAATAATAGAAATGTACGCACTTCAGCGTCTTCCTTGTTGCCAAGAGACACGCTTACAGAATGAGCTTTCCTCAAGAGAAATTTGCAGCCCCATTACCCCCCTCCAGGTGACGCTGGTGTGCAAAATCCTACTCCAGTCTATTTAAAGCACGTGCCCCAACCCTTACCAAGCTGACGAAATTCCCGAGTCACCTGGAGGAAAATTTCACGCTTTGTCTCTTACAAGCGGGAAGGAACGCATGGCAGGGCATAAAATATTGTCTACAATAGGCGGGAATCTCTTATAATGGGGTCTCTTATATGCGGGAAATAAATACATTGTTTATATACAACTGACCTCGGGACCGTGAATTTAGTCTCCTATGTGCGGGATTCTCTTATAAGGGGTCTCTTATATCGGGGTTTTGCTGTATTACTTTTCCGTGAACTGTTTAATTTTCTCTCTTTAAGAGGAAAGCATCCCTTAAAGTAAAATGAAAGCTTTGTGAAAAATAAATTATATTTTTCATTTGTGTCCACTGCATTATAAACTGCATGCCACGATTCCTTCAGCAAGTAGTCGGTAAATAATTTTATGTTAACTTTAGTAAATGCTCTGCAAATGCGTGTATTATTTATTTTGTCAGTGTTCGTGTTATTCCTAATTGTAAGAATTTGTGCATTGTGGTCACTGTATCCTAGATAATTCGTTATTATTTCATGTCTAGTAGTGGTTTTGTTGGTTATAATTTAATCTAATGCTTTTTCTGATTTAAATGTTAAAATAAAGTTAAAATAAAATGTATGATACCTATTTGAATTTACATTTTATGACTGTAGTAATGTGAAATACAAGTTGTATTGTGTGTCTGATAATAATAGATTTGTTTTTTATTTTATAAATATGCTCTAGAGTTGCAACAATTGAACATTGCCAATTCTTCATTATGTTAAAGAATACAGAAAATTATTTTTAGTGTGTGATCTGAGAAAACTTTCTATTTTCAAATATATTTCCTTACTGCAAGTTTCTTATGTGTAAATGTTTTAAATCTCAATTTGCTAGTTTTTCTTCAAATAATATATGATCTTGTCCCTTTTTATTGGCTGTCATAAACCATCCGATTGTGCAACATCAGTAATCTCTATGAATGTACAGTAACAGAAATTATATACAGGAAAAATACAAGAAAGGAGTGGATTGATTTTTAATGTAAATAAAAAAATATTATGGCAAATAGAATTCCACAGAACCTTCTCTTTAACTTCACATAAATTTTTCATTGTATGTTACCATCTGCATTTACATAATATTATTTTTTTTACTACCAACATTTGATAACTTAAGTTACATTTCAAATTCATATGAAAACATTCTATTTCGTCTTCTCAGGGTTTCAGTCTAAAAGATTGGCTCATTACAACTGAAATTAATAGATATGAAGTTGTGATGATCAAATCTTTCAGGACAATACCTGATGAATAAAAACAATTATTGTCATAATGTTTTAATGTGATTTGTTGTGAACTTGTCTGTATGAAAGTTAGTCGTTAATAATAATATTCATGTGGATGAGTATTTGAATTAATCAATTACTGTCTTAAATTATAAAGTCAAATTTAGTAATAAAAATGTCTAAAATTAAATACTAAAACTAATTTTAACTATTTACCATTTGCTGTTTCATGATGATGATGATGATGATGATGCCTATGCCTATGCCTATGCCTATGCCTATGCCTATGCCTATGAGATATACCCTTGTAAGAAAAGGCAAAACTGTTTTATAACCCTCTTTAAGTGAAAGAATTTTAGTGATTTTTGTTTTTGTTCCAGGGATAAAAGTTCAGAAAGGGAATAAATAATAAATACATATTTTTGAGGAGATGATAAATCCTCTAATACGGGTCAGAAAGTAAACTCATTCATTCACTATTTGATACATTTTTTTTCTATTGGCTGTAAGTGAACAACAATAAAAAACGATGTATTTTTTTGTGAGCACAGGAAACTTCAACTTGATATGGGATTTCTTTGAGCAATTAAACTCTTAATAATTCATATAAGTGGGATTAAATCGTATGGTAATAAATGGAACATAAATTAGTTCACGAACAATTACTTTGTCGTATTGTAGTATAGTAGTCCTAATGGCATGCGAGTTAAATTAAGTAAAGCTACGGTTTTAATTAGTAATAGAGTTGAATGGAAGATTTAATCTTCTCTAATAATTATTGGTCTACAATCTTATTAATTAACATTCTCTAATCAAGTTAGGATACTCTTATTCTTTTTTTTAACATTTATTTTCCACCTACTCAATCATAAAATTTTTCAGGGTTCTTAACTTTATTTACAGTAATTATATATGGCAAAATGCTAGTATGGAATCTGCAGGTAAATAATATTACCCATAATTTGAAAGAATAACTTATTAACTATATTTGAATAAATAGCATGCTATTTAAAATGAAGTGAATTGGAAAGGGGGAATAATTATTTAAATTAAGGAGAATGGAAAATGTTTTTGGGGAAATGCAAGCATATTCGAGGACTTGGAAAATAATTTTTTCCTACAGTTAAGCAAAATTTTTAGGTGCAGGTGAAGTAAGTAAGTTTTTTGTGAGATGAGGAATAAAGGATTTAAAAGAGTCAATTTTAAGTTCTCTGTGGATTTGTTGTTTGACATTCTTGTGTAGTTACTGCCAATTTTCTTAAATTTTCACAATTGTTTCTCATATATAAAAATAAAAAATGGGGAGAAATGCAATTCTGAAATATTTTGATTCTGTTATGTTCCTAAACTTACTGAACACATTGTTTATTTATTTTTTATCTGAATTGATATCATTTTCTCATGATATTCGTCAGATTTCATTTTTATACTGTGCTCTTTGTATAATCATGTTTCCTTTCTTAACCTACCCATGTGCTTTTGTACATTAATTTAGACTTGATAAAATGGACACCATCATTCAATACAATTATTGTAATTCTAAAACAGTTCGCCCATCAATGTGTGTTCACCAACTACCGCTGCAGTCACACAGAATTAAGGAGAAAGTGCAAAATATTCTGTGCAAATGCAACGAAAAGTTCCCAGTAAGTCCTTACAGAGGCACCAAAGAATAAAGCAAATACGCTAAAGATGGTATATGAAGCAACGATGCCAAGCATAGATTCCCTATTTAAGATGGAATAGTTAAGTTATGGTTTAGCGGCCATTATTGTTAAAAATTTAATCCATCCTCATTCCAAGCTTATGCTGGAAGTAACTATTCTCGGAATAAGCATGATATAATGAAGTTACACCAAGCTTTTATTAGTAAGGCTGATGTAAAATCTAAGAATTTTTAGTACAAAAGTGAACATTTCCAGCTGTTTCATGAATTTAATTTATATGTATGTAATATAAATCTGTAATATGAGTTTATTGGTTGTAAGCAATAAACCTTTTTTGTTCAAATTACTTATTTTCAGTCTCTAATCATGTTTCAGATCTTCCAATATCAAGTATATTGATGTTTGGCCAGTGAATTTCTTCCAACCAGATGATGAGGACCCATTTGATACAACAAGTCTATTCATGTTGCAACTTGCATGCATTATTAATATGGTAATTATGCAAAACTCATCATTTTAGTATTCATTGTTATGAAAATACAAACACAATTACCAAATTTTGGGTATTTTTCCAGCAAGTATTAAAAAATGAGGTCTTGAAGTTTTGTTCAATGTATGTGATTTTAATTATTCATTCATATAATTTCAAATATTTTTTCCACAGACAATTTCTAATCCATTTGTAAAAAAAGTAAGAAAAGAAGAATGATAAAAAAGAAAAGAACAAGAAGCAACAGAACAAGCAGAACAAGAAGCGCTAGAAGAAGAAGAAGAAGAAGAAGCAGAACAAGAAGCGCTAGAAGAAGAAGCAGAACAAGGAGCGCTAGAAGAAGAAGAAGCGGAACAAGAAGCGCTAGAAGAAGCGGAACAAGAAGCGCTAGAAGAAGCAGAACAAGAAGCGCTAGAAGAAGCAGAACAAGAAGCGCTAGAAGAAGCGGAACAAGAAGCGCTAGAAGAAGCAGAACAAGAAGCGCTAGAAGAAGCAGAACAAGAAGCGCTAGAAGAAGCAGAACAAGAAGCGCTAGATGAAGCAGAACAAGAAGCGCTAGAAGAAGCAGAACAAGAAGCGCTAGAAGAAGCAGAACAAGAAGCGCTAGAAGAAGCAGAACAAGAAGCGCTAGAAGAAGCAGAAGAAGAAGCGCTAGAAGAAGCAGAAGAAGAAGCGCTAGAAGAAGCAGAAGAAGAAGCGCTGGAAGAAGCAGAAGAAGAAGCGCTGGAAGAAGCAGAAGAAGAAGCGCTGGAAGAAGCAGAAGAAGAAGCGCTGGAAGAAGCAGAAGAAGAAGCGCTGGAAGAAGCAGAAGAAGAAGCGCAGGAAGAAGCAGAAGAAGAAGCGCTGGAAGAAGCAGAAGAAGAAGCGCTGGAAGAAGCAGAAGAAGAAGCGCTGGAAGAAGCAGAAGAAGAAGCGCTGGAAGAAGCAGAAGAAGAAGCGCTGGAAGAAGCAGAAGCAGAAGCGCTGGAAGAAGCAGAAGCAGAAGCGCTAGAAGAAGAAGAAGAAGAAGAAGAAGCGCTAGAAGAAGAAGAAGAAGAAGAAGAAGCGCTAGAAGAAGAAGAAGAAGAAGAAGAAGAAGAAGGCTAGAAGAAGAAGAAGAAGAAGAAGCGCTAGAAGAAGAAGAAGTAGAAGAAGAAGCGCTAGAAGAAGAAGAAGTAGAAGAAGAAGCGCTAGAAGAAGAAGAAGTAAGAAGAAGAAGCGCAGAAGAAGAAGAAGAAGAAGAAGCGCTAGAAGAAGAAGAAGAAGAAGAAGAAGAAGCGCTGAAGAAGAAGAAGTAGAAGAAGCGCTAGAAGAAGAAGAAGTAGAAGCGCTAGAAGTAGAAGAAGCGCTAGAAGTAGAGAAGCGCTAGAAGTAGAAGAAGAAGCGCTAGAAGAAGAAGAAGAAGAAGAAGAAGAAGCGGTAGAAGAAGAAGAAGAAGAAGAAGCGCTAGAAGAAGAAGAAGCGCTAGAAGAAGAAGAAGAAGCGCTAGAAGAACTATCTAACCAACTATGGCTGGCAGTAAATGTTGGATCACCATTAAGTTTGTTCAATTGCAATGCCTTTTCTAGAATCAATGTACCACTAATAGGAATGCCTTTTTGTCTTTCCTGAGTAAACCACAAGAAAGTCGTTTTGTCAATTTTATCATATGATGACATGGCAGAGTTGTGACGTTTCACTAGTGTTGCCGAAGCTTTCAATTTTTCTAGATTTTTCTTCCAATCACTGATCGCTTTTCACACCAAATTCATTAGCCAGTTTTGTATCACTTTCTCCATTGTCATGCTGCTTAACCCATTATGTCCCATCAGATGCAAACATCCAACAAATATTTTTCGTGTTAAAGCACTTGATTGGAACAGAGTTGTTTTTCGCAGATATACTTTTAGTTTGAATGCCATTGTAGTTCTTATTATAGGTACTAAAGTGCGGGATTGGTGCTGTGTAATACCATGTGCAGCCTGCTAGTAAAAAGTCATTTCCCGTTATACTTTTAATTATTTTGATAACTGTGGAATATTTTTATGAAAACTCAGAAGATTAATATTAGTCCAGTTTTTTTTAACATCCTTTTGCTTATCTTCCCACTTTTCAGATTTCAGTTTGAACATATCATACGGTGGGCATTGAAGGTATAATTTCTTCCAATTTGCCTCTTCAGATTAGATTTGAGTAAAAAGAGAGATGTGGAGGAAGTTTTTAACGTTCTGAACTCCTTTGAAGATGGTGAAAATTTATTGATGGATGTCAAGAACTAGAATTTGCACTTCTGCGGAAATTGACGGAAAAAAATGCAATAAAGATGACTATTAGTAATTCAGAAGGATGTCTCCTTTATTGACTTCTGCTTTTAACATAGTGGTAATTGTGTGGAAATCACTAAAAATATATAAAACACTAATTTTTAATTTCCTTTTTGAATCACATGTTAAGAATTTTGTTTTTCATTCCCACTGTGTGATGATGTGTACATGAACACTTGTCAGCAATTATACTCCTTAGGTCCCACTGTATGATATGTATCAGATGTGAAATATTTCAATGAATTCAATGAAAGTTAATATCTGTTGGTCCCTGTGTCACCTCTGCTTCATCATAGTCCTTTTCTTCTACATATTATTATTTTTCTCTGTAATATTTGCAATGTTCTTCACTACTTCATTTACACTCTGCTCTCCAAAGGATTTAATAATATTATTATCAATGTTACTAATAGTTTTTCTATTTAATGTATTATTTACGTCAGACCATACTTTTTAACTATAATTCATATTATTACAAAATTTATTTAAGTAATTATTTTTTGTAATCCTTTTAAATATCAATGTATAAAAATTAAGTATTTTATATATTCCTGTCAAGCCAGTTGACCTACCCAAGATTTATGTAATGTGCCTTGCTTTCATCATTTCTTCACTCTTTTGTCTTTCTCTCATTCTTCTCTACTGATAGGTACAAGAATACTTCTACACTCAAGCCTGAGCACAGCTGGTTCTTTTGTATTCCCGCAGGTTTTACGGAACTAACTCATTCACATGAGGTATGGGCTGCATGAGGGCTTACCCCAGGGTATGCTGCAATGGTGTGTCAAATTTTTGTAGTATTTTGAGGCGTCAAACAATAAAAAGAAATAAATGCTACATAGTTCACTTCCTGGACCCACACAGTCATGTTTTGCTGCATGTGGGCCTAATTATTACATTCAAGGAAAGAGACTGTGGTGCTCCCGCTTTGCTCCATATCTCTCTGCATGCCAGATTCTTTCAAATTGTATCATATAGCTAACTATTACTGAAAAATGCAAAAAATATATTAGCACAGATTTTTTCATATTAAATAAAGTTTGTGTCTAGTTTTTGCAGAAATTTGCTATCAATATTTTTGGAATCATTTTAGCAGTGACCCTGGTGATGTCAAAGTTTTGGTGTTAAATTTCTCTTCCAAACTGTATAATACATGAAAATGTATAATGCTCATTGGCTGCAACAATAGCAGTGATCAAAAATGTTTGTCTTTCATGAAACTTGCTTGAAATGCAGTGATACAATATCAGTACAACTGCTGTCTCACAATGAATTTGCAAAGCACTGGAATGCCCTTAGAAGGAGATCCAAACGTCCTTTTTTTTTATTATGAGTAATTCATTACTGCCAAATTTTGAGTTATGCCATTGTGGCAGCAAATGAATGGAACATAGTGACCTACTAGAGAACAAACAAACAAAAAATTGATGTGGCATGATCTTTCTTTGAATGTTTATCTTACTTAATGCCATGAAACTTGTGTAAATCTTCAGGTTCCTGGTTGGAAGAAGCTCCAGTTGCGTGTCTTCCACTGCCAAATCAATGGAAACAAGCGTTCACCATCAGAACAGCTTCGCCAGTCCTCCTCTTCTCACTCCCAGGAGACAATTGGCAGTGCTACATTCAATCTGGATGCGGCGACAGCGAACTCGTCACCTCCTACACGGGACAATGAAGAAAGACTGCGCAAACTTCTGCAGATGCTACGCATTGCTGCCTCTATTCATCAGGTAGTGATCTGTCTTATCAAATTACAATACTACCTGTAGGCAGTGCATAATTTGTATCAAAAGTGTGAAGGGAGCTCTGAATGCACTCTACACACCTCAAGATGTGCTTTTCTATTCACTTAAAAAGTTTCCATAATGATCTACAGTTACCAAACAACGTATTCAGACAGTTGCCTCTGTGGTGATTTAAATGACAATTGCATTTTTAGATCCTTTCTTTGTGATTACTAGGGACTGGATTTCTATGGAAAAATATTTTCCCTCCATAGTAAGAAATTATGCTCATTTGATATGTACAGGAAACGGCAAATTTCCAATTTTTTAAACAGTATTGTATGATGTATATCTTGCTTATTTTGTCTGTTTTCTTAATAAGCATAAATTATTTTTGCATATTTTGCTTTGAAAACATTTTCATTACTCACATTTATGTTCTGCATTTATTTTAATCAATTTAATTTTTATATATCTAATGTGTGTTTCTATATTTGTGTATCATTGAAGCTATATCAATTTCCTGTTTTTGAATTGTGCATGGTATTTAATAGGAAAATCATGACTGTTTCAAGATTTACATTTGGTCAAATCAATCCTGAAAATCAGTAATGTGGATGAACTAACATGTAGGAACTTCACAAGATGCAGAGGGGGTTTCCGCTACAAATGAGAGAGACAGGAAGTGCTTAAGAAAGGAAATTCCCATTTCACGGGATGAAGATGGTTGCTACAGGCTTCTCAAAATCGTCTTCAATATTGTTATAATACTTATGTTACAGAAGTTATAATGTTACAGAAGAAGGAAACCACTATACTTGTACGGTACAATGACTGAACATATTCACTTTTCTAGAGTCGGTAGTTTTGGCTGTACATTATTGTGCAATTCAGAATAGTAATTCAGACCAAATAGACCAGTTCAGTCAGTCTGTCTGTCTGTGGTCAGTGCAATCAACCACCCCAATCACTGGATCAGTCGTTGGATCAGCACAGTCTGCCGGTGGGATGGCCCAGTCGGTCGTTGGATCGGCCCAGTCGGTAGTTGGATCGGCCCAGTCGGTAGTTGGATCGGCCCAGTCGGTAGTTGGATCGGCCCAGTCGGTAGTTGGATCGGCCCAGTCGGTAGTTGGATCGGCCCAGTCGGTCGTTGGATCGGCCCAGTCGGTCGTTGGATCGGCCCAGTCGGTCGTTGAATCGGTGCAATGCAGTCAGTCTGTGCAATTGGTCGGTGGATTGGTGCAGGCAGTCAGAGCAATACGTCATTGGGTTGGCTGCCCTTCGGTGCTTGCGCAGTCCATTTAATTCATCAGGATGTTTGTTAAAAATTGTTCTGGTTCTTTTAGGCAAAGAATTTTCTGGAAAAATTTCAGTGTTTTCCAGAATGTTATGAAAGTATGAAGTTTTCTATTGTCTGGGATCTGGAGCTGAATAGCAGTAGAAGATTTCTTTGCAAATATTGTATTTTGCCATAATACTGCTGGCTTCTCTCATCAGTCAGTACATTTGGTCTGTGGAGTCTGTAAGTACAGTCTGGGCACGGGGCGGTCCAGGATCAGATGGCCTGGTGATCCAGCCGGGCAACCACTCGCGTGTCAGCCCACCAATGGCCACCAAACATCATGTAGATGCAATCCTGCGTTGCTGTTGATGTTTAGGGTGTGTTTGGCAATTTCTATGGCTTCCTTACTTTGTCTGGATCATTGTCAGTCCTCTCTGCTGAGGCAGAGAAATGGGAAGTCCTGTTCGTTTCCCATGCACACTGGGGGTCTGCGGAGCATTGAACATGCCTGTACTTGAGGTGGTGAATATGCCCATGTCGCCTTTCTTGTATAGTTCTACTTGTTTCGCCGATATAGTGGCGGCTTCAGCTGCATGATGTGGCATAAACTCCTGTTGTGTGGAGTGGCAAAAGCTGGTGCTTAACCCACACCAAAGTTTGACCAAACTTCTAGTGGGCTCTGAAGACGGTCTTTATCTGGAAATGTCTCAGTTGCTTACTAATTCTGTCTGTGACGCCCCAAATGGAAGGGAAACCAAGATGGAAGTTGCCCTGGTGGTTTCTCGAGATGCTGGTGGGGTTGTGAGCGAGTTGTAATGCTGTATAATTGTGGGCCGACCGTAAGCATCGGCTTAAGTAGTTCCTGCTCTGCAGGGAGGCGGGCCTCGTCACATTTTCTGATCACACAGATGGCGCAAGAGTTTTTCAAAAGGCTGTTTTTCTTCGCAGGGTGGTGGTTATTATTATTATTGTATGGGTTATTTTGTGGGGAGACTGCCCGTAGGCAGTGTTCCGCACCCGAGTTTCGACCCAGGCTTCCTTTGAAGCCTACCTCTGACGCAGATCTGGGGACTTTTATCTAAGCAGGCGCACCCCGTAGGCAGTCCCGTAACTGCGCCTGGGATTTGACTCTCACTTTCTCCGCGAGATGTCGGGCTCAGTGAACTATATCCGAGATGTCTGGTTGGGAGAAAGCGGGATCTTGTTAGGGCGGGATGTTGTCGGAGGGATTTAATTTTGCCAGGCATCCTGCCAGGGTTCTTTTACATGCCACAAGAGTGACATGGCTACTGTGGATTTTCCGCCCTTCGAAAATCCGGGCTCCTCGGCCGGGATCGAACCCGCGCACTGGGGGTTCAGAGGCCAGTAAGCTAACGCCTCACCCACCGAGGAGGTGAGGGTGGTGCTGCGATTCTGGAAGCAGAACGTTGGAAGCAGATAGTGCGAGTTTATTTCCTGTAGAGTGCGTTTCCAGGCTGCTGTCATTTCACCTGCTCACCAGAATGTCGTGGAAAGGCAATCACCCTTCCTTTTCTGCCTCCATAGTGAACTTGATGTTGGAATGAGCTCTGTTGAGGTGGTCGTAAAGAGTTCTGGAGGGTGTCCTGCCCATGGGGCCATATCATGAATGTGTCGTCCTCTTATCTGACCCACATGGCTCAGCGTTGTTCAACTGATCATGCCCTGCCACATTCATATACTAACCCGAGCGCTGACCATCCCGGCGCTGACCAGCCCTGAGAAGATCACAATCGTTGCTGCTTTCTCAGATGTTTAGTCAAACATGGCCGCCATGAAGCGGCCTTTGGGCCTGAAAGAATCTGAAGACGGAAGAAACAATGCCAACCTCCGAAACATTATGCGCAGTTAAAATTTTTTCAAGTTTATAAGGTTATAAGATAAAGTTTATAAGATAGTTTTAAATTTTTTAAGATTTAATTTTAATATGTAATGTTAAAAATTTAGACAAAACACCAGGTAATTGTCAAACAATACATGAATCTATTAATGATATAAAGAACCTAGTTACATACTGTGACAATTTCTATATTATTTCATATTTCTTTGTTTGTTTCTTACATTCCAGCTTTTGTTACTCCTTTATAAATTAATCTTTAAGAAATTATTTAAAACTTATTTGAAATATATGAAAGAGAAATTGCTAACCTTCAGGGAATGTCAGATTTGAATGTAACAATGGTATTCTACATCCATGAGACAGCAGCTGAATTTCTGTGAATTACATCTCATTGTTGGGACTTGATTTAGCTGTATGGAAAATAGTTATAATTGTCCAATTTGTTTGATATTTGCTTTAAAATATTTAGTTCTCGCACCAAATGTACTAGTGAATTTTTAATTTTGCACAATTTAATTAAACTTTCAGTAATCCAATTGCTTCTAGGTTTATTTTTATTATTACATGTGTCTTTAATTTTAGATTTGGACCTATTAACAGTTTCTAAAATTATGTTGATAAATTTTGTGAAGGCTAAATTAATATTAGTTTTGTTGTAGATATCATTCCAATAGATTTTAGAGATGTAATGATTTATGTGGAGTTTAGTGCTGGAGCTCTTTGAATTATTTGCTTTGACAGGACGAGTAACTTTCATTATGATATATGTTGCAAGATGATGAGATAGATCAAGATCGCAGACAATAGAAATTATTTCTTGATCCATAGAATGTGTATGTTTTTGCACGTGACATTTATTTATAATATATTAAAAAATTGTATGTAATTCAAAATATTTTAAAATAATTTTTAAATAAATCTAAAACAAACAATACAATTTTCTTATTGGTGTCACCCCCCCAAATGATGTCACCGGGGGAGGACCCCCCCCCCCCCCCTATAACTACACCACTGAGACGTTGCAATATTATATTACTCCTTCAGCATGGAGCATTGAGAGTGATGTGTGGCTTCTGCATGTTGCAGGTGCCAGGCTGGTCTCAGCAAATAGCAGCTCTGCACGGTGGGTCCATGGCGATGGCTGGCGCACACACTGGCACTGCTGGCACCAGTAACGGCGAGGAAGAACCTCCTGCACAGCCCCTGCTGAACAATGTCTCTCGGGCTTATCTGCTCAGGTGAGAATTAAAAATTTTGTGGGGCAACCTGAAGCTTCAATTGAAGAGTATTAACTGTAATTATCAGACTCCTAGGCACTCAATTGTAATTTTGATGCAATAGTGTGTCTAGGGATCTGATGATTACAGTTAATATTGTCTGATTTAAATCATAGTGACTCCTCACGGATATATCAGGTGTGATATGGTTATCCGATTGAGAGTTTCGATATCTAAAACTAAAGTCATTACAAAGCTCCCAATTGGATTACCACATCCAGCTAATGATCTGTCACAAGTATATTTAAATGGAACTGTGCAGGTTTCACATTCAAAAACAGTATAAGAATCTTCAGTTTTTAAGTAGAAATATTAGGCATTGTATTTGAAGTAACACAAAAAAAAAAAAAAAGAAAAAAATTTTTAGGTACTCAGGTGAAGTACATAAAAAATGAATTAATTAAATTAGAACACAGGTGAAAAATACTTTAATACTAGTTTTCATTGACATCTTCAGTGGAGTGAGAAACAACAGCATTCCACTCTGCCCACATCCTCTTTCATTTTATTTGTGAGGAAGTAGCTTGCCTCAGATAATAGAATCTTGGTTTATGGAGTCCTGCTGAAGGATGTAAATGTCATTGAATTTTAATATCATAATCGTACAATATTTTCCATTTTAACTTTCATTATTTGAAATTTGTTTATTAGTCTTTTTGTTGCTTTTTATCTTGTATATAGATAATTTATTTAATTTGCTTTGGGCATGAAGTCCAGTGGCAAATTTTTTACACTTATTATTCATCTAATATCATAATATAATAATGAATACTAAAATACATACCATTCTATACATAGTACAAAATTATTCCGTTTAAGGCATGCCTACTAAATGCAGAGGCCCTTCACGGACTATCCGATCACTTACACTATTACTAGAATTTAATCGTAACCTAAAAGTGTTGATGTTTGTGGGAAAAGTCTCCATTAGTGCTGCAGGCAAGCTATTCTGTGACTCGATAGTCCTATTTGTGAAAGAGTATTTTCTAACATCGGTTCTCTGTTTCCTTGAACATATTTTTCTAATACGGTTGTGACATGTTAAGACGGGTTCATGCATTCTTTCCTGAATTTCCCTCCATGCCGGATATTTCCCTAACGCTTTGTAAAATATACACAACCTTCCTTTTTCCCTACGGCTTGCCAATGATTCCCATGACAATACTTTGTTGGAAATATTTCCCAACGATTTCTCCTTTTAACAAATGTTGCTGCGACTTTCTGAACTCTTTCGATGGAGTTCATTTGGCCCTTTCTGTATGGATCCCAATACGCTGCTCCATACTCTAACACTGGACACACAATGATTGTATATGCTAGTTCTCTTGGTTTACTACTTCCCTTCCTTAACACTCGCATTACAAAGTGTAAAGATTTCTATGCCTTCCCAACAGTAAAGTTGACGTGCTCCCCCCATCCAAGTTGTTCATTAATTATCACCCCCAGATATTTACAAATAGTTACCTGTGGAATTATCTTACCTGCAAGCAAATACTTAGCTGTCACTTTATTTCTACTATGCGTAAAACTATTTTGCATTTATCCGGATTTATCTTCATTCTATTGATTTCCATCCACTCTCCTAAGCATCATAAGTCTCGTGTAATTTGTCCTGATCTGATATGTTCTCGATCTTTCTGTAAAGTTGTCTTAATCTGTTTAATTTTTGAGCCTGTTCCTCTGTTATGTCATTTACATACACCAAATATAGTAAAGGTCCATGTACACTCCCCTGCGGAACCCCAGACGTTACAATAACTCTTTCCGATAGGCTGTTTCCCACCCTCGCTTGTCGATGGTGGTTATTTAGAAAATCTTTAATCTATAGTACCACTCTCGAGTCTAGCCCTACTCTGTCTAGTTTTGCAAGTAGTCGATCATGGGGGACAAGATCAAAAGCCTTTGTAAAGTCTGTTACCGCCGTTTTGATTCTATCACCCTCATCTAGTGCATCCACGATATCTTGGCAAAAAGCTATTGTTTGACTTTCACATGAATAACCCCTTCTGAATCCAGGCTGCCCCCTAAATAGCCAATTTTCTCTATTCCAAACGTTTCTAACGTATTCAGCGATTAGATGCTCTATCTACCTACAGACAGCTGATGTTAGGCTAACAAGCTGATAATTTTTAACTTGTGATCGAGACCCACCCTTATGAATGGGAACTACATATGCTTCTTTCCAATCCTGAGGAATACTTGAATTATTTAAGGTAATAGCAAAAAGTAACAGATGCGGAAGCATGGCTTCACCTCCTGCTTACCGGGTGCTTATAAGTCACCCGAAATGTCGTGCGGGCCCACTGATTTATTCTTCCCAATTCTCGCTATTCTTTTTCAAAGATCACATGGTCTAGTAATCATTCTTTCTCTTGACCTGTTCAAAGCAGATACGTCATATATTGCTGCAAATACCAAACCAAAAAAGGAATTAAAGGGTTCTGCTTTGTCTTTGTTCTCTGTAATTTTGTTTTTATATTTATTTGCATCTCTTCACACAGGAATGTCCTCCCTATTTCCCTTTCATCTTTTTACGTATTTGAAAAACTGATTTGCCCCCTGCGTAGACCCGGATAATAAAATTGTAAAAAATTTTCTTGTATGGCCAGTTTCTCTTGGAGAAGCACCCTAGAGAGAATCTTGAATTTTCCCCTATTTTCTGTACTTCTCTTGCACTTTCTGTCAGCTTTTCTAACTTTTGATTTCAGTTTCCTTATTTTTTCATTATAGTACTCAGATTCTGGGTTCTTTTTAAGATATTTCTGTAGTACGAAGTGCTCTCTTCTCTCAATCATATTTTTTTTTATAGTTCCTCCAGATTTTCTCGATGCTGCTTCCCGTACTACACCAATCTGAGTAATTTGAAGTTGAGATGTCATCCCACCAGGAATTATTACTAGATCTGTGTTACTTTTTAACATCAGTTCCCTGACTTTTTGCATAAGGTGTCCCTTTAATGAATCTAGCACCAGCATTCCTTTCTTCTTCAACAAATAGCCCGATCTATATTCCAAACAACCTTGAACCAATCAAGCATCAGCTCGTTGGTCATCCACCCTTTCTTGACATTTGAAAACAAACCCTGTTGGCAGTTTCTCTTTTGGCATTCTTTTCCTGTGCAGAATTACATATGGAGGCAGCTTCGTGCCATCAGCCAGAGCACATAGCATAACTGTTATTCTGGCCTTTTCATTGCCGGTGCTTCTGACGATAACACTTTTAGCGCTCTTGGTTTCAACTGTTACTTTTGACAGCATGTCAAAATAAATGGGTGTCTGGTCAGCGTTGCCGATTTCACTGAGCAGATAGCCATGTTCTTTCCTGAATTTGAGGATATGACGTTGGAAACCAATTAATTTTTCTTCAAAAGCTGCTGGAAGTCTCTGAGCTAGCGTTGTTTTTCTCTGTAATGTCAGACCAGCTCTTTTCGTCATTCTTATGCACTAGCCCATACTCTCTTTGAAATTTTCGCCATCATGTAGAAAATTCTTCATTTCAAGTGCCTTCATTGCATTTCTCTCGCAGGTACTCAACAACTTGCTGCTTCAACTTGGAAAATATTCCCATTTTGGTCCCCTAAATGTTTTACGCATTTAAATTGTGTTCTCTAATTTGTCTTTCATCTGCCGCCACCTACGAACATTTCTTTCTGTGACCTCAAATTTTCTTCCAGCCGTGCTGTTGTTAGTGGTCTCAGCTTCTTTCAGAACATAATGGTTAGGTTACATTCGTATCATAATGTCTGTGCAATCCAGTTGTCAATTGCTAACTTGTAGATCCCAGTACCTCCACAGAATTTTGGCCACAACTTCCTCTCATTTTTCTGTTGTGTTTAAACTTCCAATGTCATTCGACTGATCTCGCTTAAAAAAATATTGGTCTGAATTGGAACGGCATGTCCGCGGTAGACACTACGAAAATGTTCAGGAATAGAAATATGTAGTATTCAACACACACCTGTATCTGAAACAACTATCAGAGTGTGGACTGTGAGTCTGCATACCTCAGGATGGGGAATCACATGAGTTTTCATCGCTAATTCATCCCGTGACAACTCCAGTCCGTTGTTTTGATGGCATGGCTGTTGAGAAACTGGTGATAAACAGTGCAATCAGGATGCGTCTCTTGGTAGCTACCCGCAAGGTTATTGGCATGCAGCCTTTTTCATTCCATTTGCTCTCCCGACACCCTCTGAAATCTAACATCACGCAATACTGCAGCAATTCCATGGCGCACTTCAATACTGCAATTGCAACTGCAATTACAACTTGCAAATACTGCAATTGCAACTTGCAAATACTGCAATTGCAACTTGCAAATACTGCAATTGCAACTTGCAAATACTGCAATTGCAACTTGCAAATACTGCAATTGCAACTTGCAACTGTAATTCAATACTGCAGCGATTCCATGACATCAGAATTCCATGGCGGGTTAACTGCGGGGATAAATGAGCGTGGCATATTATTCCCTTTGTATTGTTTCGTCAGCGTAAGCGTTTTTCGGCTGGGACACTTTCTCACCGACTCAAGCTTAATCTGTGGATATAAGATGACCCCCCCAGTTTTTGAACAAACAATTTAGGAAAACACCTCGTCTTATATTTGAGTAAATACAGTATTTCCAATGTTCTATTAGAGCATTTGCATTTGAATTCAATGCTTAACATCTTGAATTCTGCACCTTTCCAGACCTCTTCTGTATTTAAACTGGATTTAACACAAATAAACGTCCCACCCCTGCGTCTCCTAAAAACAGTATAATCATTGCAAAATATTTCTGCATTAGAAATCTCAGGTTAAAGCCATGACTCCGTACCTATTACAACATCAGAGCAATACTGATCTATCAAATTCCATAATTGTTCATATTTGTTTACTAAGCATGTACAATTTACCTGCAACACTAATAGAGACTTACCCTTCTCATCCACCGCTATGCATTGTCAGGCCCCGCTGTCTGAAGATGTTCCCCGGTCATCCTTCGCACCAATTCTTGAGAACAGACACCCAAGACTAGCTGCTCCTCTCTGATTTAAATGCAGGCCGTCTTGTGCAAAGCCACTTCTGGGTCCAAAATTATCCCTAGTGCCATCTCGAATCTATGAGTTCATGTCCTCAAATATTACATTTTTTTGTTCTGCCACCCACTCATTGGCCTCTTTCACCTTGCTAATGTACCTTCACGCAATATCCCTCCTCCATAGCACACCACTTGGAACAATCTTAACATCTGGGAATTTCTTCTGCATTGCCGTGACCAATTCGTATATTATTCTGGTTAATAAGTCCACATTTCTGCTCTTCAGATCGTTTGTACCAACATGCAGAATCACTGTACCAGCTGCCCTTAAACTGCTTCTCTGTACATACCTTTCGATTTGTTCTGTCCTTATCCCTGGCAAACATTCTACTTGTACATTTTCACAATTACCTACATGTTGCACAATTGAGTCGCATATAACAAGTACTTCATACTTACTCTTCAGATCTGCAATCTCCCCTGCAACAATGTTCTCCCCAATTGTTCCTGCATTTTCCTCCTCATCCGTAGTAGTTGAGTCAGTTGATTCCACATCTTTTTCTAAAAACTGTTCACCAACGCTCTTACCTTCCAGCTCCTTGTTCCTAAGTGTCACTGCACATATTTTCTTCTGCTAGCTCTGCTTCCAACTTCTGAAAACGTCTCTCATTCCTTTCGCACTTATTGCACTTGTTTCCGTCTTCCACGCCGGGACCAGGATTCGCTTTGACACCTCCAATTAACAATAACGTGGCAAAAATCGCAGCACACAACAATGCCGCTCCAAGACTACCAATATTACTTTTGCACACTGTATGCATCGTTGTATGCAAGCATGCCAGCCACATTCCTAAACTCCCAACTTGCGCCCTATATACCATTAAGCCCATCACCTTACACTTCTACCTGTGGAGCCTCCCAGAACACGTGCGCACCCTTCGTCAACCAACCACAGACAGTACATCTCTACTAAAATATTCCATTTCGATTATATAGTGGAACAAATCACTAGAAATGGAGGACTTCAATGCTAGGCATCCTTAAATCAGCCCTGATCATGTAATAGGTTTAATAAGTTCTTAAATAAATACTTTTCTTTTGAGTATTAATCAAATCAGAAGTCAAGTGATTTCTTATAATTGGTGAGTTTCCAATAGATTAGAAAAGCTTGCACTGACAAATAACTCTTCATTCTAGTGTTAATCAGATGATTCAAAGGCATTCGGAACAAACTGCTGCCAGTTTCATCTACTTGCCACCTCCTCCATCATTACCAGTTTGGGAAGAGAGGGAAGTTTATCCTCAGTTTCTGCAGTTACTCACAGAGCTCACTGCTGACCTCCCTCCAACCATTTTGGTCCATGGTGTCAGTGCTGTGACATCAACTACTCTGTGATGTGGAAGGTAACTAGCTTTTGTAAAATACTTATCTCTAGTGGATAGTATGCAACTAAAATATGTGGTGTGATATAAGTAATAAAAATGTCAGTATTGAATTTTCATAATACTGCAATTTGTTTAATTGCTGGTATGTATGAGATGTCTTTCACATGAGCTACACTGCTTTGCAGTTAGGATATTCATGACATGCACAATAATTTCATTCCATGTTGGAGCACCATGGCGTGACATGCAACAGGTGATAGTTTTTGCTTTGAAAATTTCAAATGTTAACTTCATGTATTTATGTAATATATCTTTTAAAGTATTGTTTCCTGCAATTTTAATATTCTATTGCCATTTTAATTGATATTTTTGTTATTTATAAATATTATTTCTCCATGATGTTTTGGTATTACAATAATATAGTCAGTGTTGAAGACTAAGTCTTCTTGTGTTTCCTACTTTTGTTATGTTGAGCATTGGTGAATGATATAGTGTATATGCTTGTCACATAGTATTTGAAGAGCAATTGGCTGATAAAAAATCCAGTCCATTTTCACATGCCTTATTGGTTGAGGGTTGAAGTAGCCCATTGCAACCAGTGCCAAAAGCTTTTGAGGAACAGTCTTACTGGAACCGAGTGCTGTGCAGCTGGAGAATTCTCAAAACTTAATTTAAGCTTTAAATCTCTTTAAGATTTTGCCTTTTCAGAGACGTCCTAGAATTACAGTAGCACATCTGGTATTGATGTTGTTTACTGTGCATATTGTACTTGGAAATATTGTCCAAGGTGTCAGTCTTCAATGAATGCATTTTAAAAGTCTAGTTGTTTAATGTCCTAGTTGTGGTATTTCTGCCATTGTTTGATACAAATGTAGGGGCCTCATTTCAAAGTCTCCCATTAAAACAATGGTTCCCAGGAGAAGTTGAAGCAACTAGTACAACTGGTGCACCTGTGTGAGAGAGAGAGAAATGTTAGTGGGAACTCTTGAGCAAATTGTGTGGTCCAGAATTTTCTTGTTGAAGAGAGATTGATGTTCACAGCTCTTCAATTTTTGGACTTAGTGAGGCATTGTGCCTGTGTAGAGTTTTTTTAATTAGTTGTAATTTATTGTTTTAAATGAGATTAAGTCTTTCATGTGTATATTGGGCCAAAGTTGTTCTTTTTTATGGGTTTAGAGTACTTGACATGGAACATAAGTATGCAGTACAATCTTTAAGCTGTATAATATGTTTGTAAATGCGCATAATAAATACATTTGTATGTTGCATTTATTGGAATGAAAGTTTGTTTTGTTCAATTGAACAAGAGGCTGTGATGCTGTGTTTGTCAGCGTGTTTGTTACTTCACAGTTTTAGAAAATTGTAGACAGACGAAAGCTTTTTACATAGTGGACCGGTGGAACAAAATATTTTTGAACAAGTATTATATCAATCATTTTACACTTGATATATTGTAAACTGTTATTTCTGAAAATGTTAATTAATCTAATATAAAAATATTATTTTTCAATGTTTGTGTTTTTTAAATTATAAAGTTTATAACTATTAAAGAGATATAATAGCCCATAATCCAATACAAATGCTTTTGGGGTATTGGGGAGAGGATGTACACTTGCAACAACACAGGAGAGTGGATAAAAGTTGAATTATGTTAATAAAAAAATAATGTAGGTATTTGAAGTGGGCTGACAAGTAAGTAGATGATTAGCAATACAATTTGATATCTTATATGTATTGGCCTAACATTTCTCTTGTTCACATGGTTATGTTTATGCTTGTTATGGAAGATATTCCTTTTTTGTATGTCTCTAATACATAGTTTCTTATTATTATATTAATATTGTGTTTTTCATGCTGATTTTATGCAGATTCTTAGAAATACAATTTGCAATATGTATGTATGTAGGTATGTATGTAACAAGTTGATAATCATCAATGCAAATGGACCAAAGTTATTTTATTGCTTGTAAAAGTAAATGTAGTAACCCATATTTAATATGCATCTGATGCAACATGGAGAAATTCCTGTAATACATGCTAACAGAGCAAATATTTGTGTGCAGTTAAGTAGGCTCAGAGATTTTTAGTGTGTCCTGTAGTCAAAGATGTGTTCTACTCATTCAGGTCTATTCAAAAAATACACTCACCAAAATTCTACATTTTTATACACCCATTCTAAAATAGTTATAAACAAAATTACCATTTCAAGCAATACATACATGTTAAATCATCCCTCTTTCTAAAATTTTTTAAGAATGAATTACAAAAATGTAAAATTTCAGTTAGAAAATAATTTCTTTAAAATAAAATCATTTATCTTGTTGTTTGATTTTATTGCTCTAAAATTTATTTAAAATTGTATACTGGTCTTTAATTCCTGATTTCTGTAGCACACCAAAATGTGTGCACTTCCTGATAGTATCGCAAGTGTGAAAAAATTCAAATACTTGCAGTTTTTCAGGGATAAATACAAAATATTTAATTTACAGTCAAATTTTCTCCGCTTCCCATGAACAAGTTAATAAAATGCGAAATGTCATCTGCATGTATGTATTTTTTGAATGACCTCGTAATATGAGCATGTTAAGAGAGATAGAAAAGGGAGTGCTGTGTGCCCTCTTCCAGCAGTTCTTCAGACAGTTACATGTGCTGCTGTTTGCTATGATAATTCCGTGCCTCATTGCTGCCTTTCTCTTGTAGAATTTTGATATCAGCTATTTACTAAGGCATGATGCTCAAGCTGTAGCTGATTGCAAAATATTTTCTGCTTCATTTGTGAGCTAAATAAAACTATTTTTAAAAGTAATATTGACTTAACTGTTACTTAAAACATTTTTTGTATACTAACCAGGTCAATAGCTTCAAATGCGTTGTCATTTGCATGTGAAGGAACTAAGCCTTCCATCATAAATCATTTTGATGTAACACAGGAATTTTTATCATTGTTACAGTAGCTTGTATGGAAGACTTAAATTTGAGTAAAATATTTATATCTTTAATAGTAATAATATTAATAATCATAAGGAAAATAATAATAGAATAGTAATAATGATAATCTCATCCTATCTGTGGTGAAGTTCGCTTTGCTGTGATGTTTTTGAATAAAATTTATAGCAGTATCTAATCTGTATTAATAAATTGTGTTGTTTATTGCATTTCTAAAACAAGTGCAATTTCTTCAGAGATCATTCCTTGATCTTCCTTGAGACCAGTGAATCCAAAGTAGTTTTTTGCTATTAGCAGCTATGTTGTGAGGCAGTCTGGGTTTTAACTACTTTTCTTTGGAAATCTTGGGGTTTATATTTTGAGATCGTCCAATGTTTCATATGTCTACTAAAGTTTCACAAATGAGGAATTTACCAGTCTTGTGTAATGGATATACTTCAATTTTTAATTGAAGAGGTCAGAGCTATGTGATAACCCTCATTTTTATAAGCCAGAAGAAAAAAATTTTATTTAATTGAGACCTTTTTTGGTGAATACACTGCCTGGTGGTTTCTACACACACACACACATATTGTAATTTTATGGCATGACATATTTGGACAGTTTTTGGATCATAAAGTTTGTTTTTTGGGGGAAATTATAAGGTTTTTATTTTGAATGTGAAAAATTGAGTTTTCATTATTAACTTCACAAAACCTCTTCAATTGTATTGTCAAATTATGTGAACAAGTCCTGTAATATTGAATATGCTTACACTCTTAGTTTTTACAGACAAAATATAATTCCATAATTTTTATAAAGGATGTGTTGGAAACACATTTTGTTCATACACATTTCATATTGAAAATAAGCTTAAATTAAAATGGTACAAAAGTTCATTTTAATATTCCTACATTCATAGAGAGAATATTGATGCAAATTGAATGTTAATTCTGATGTGGTAACAGACGGAAGCTCATCAATCTGTTGCTTGAAATGGATCCATTGAACATTCTCCTAAATCCATCAGGGTCATTCTAGTGTGTTCTGGAGCATGCAATTCTGTTAGGATTTCAACAACTCATATATTCAATAATATCCATATTTTTTGGATCATATTATTTCAATTGTTGCAAACAATATTTGTTTAATGGAAATAAAGCCTTTCACAAAAATGTTCACACTGTTGCCACACCCTGCGTATTCATAATGGAAAAAAGGATACTGAAAATAGTGGTGACTAAGAGTTAATGTTCGTTTACATTTCTGAGAGGATTTGCACAATTACATATTTAATGGCTAAGGATAATGGTGAAAGGATAGTGTTCAAATTACTTAAATTTTATTGAAGTATTCTACTGAGCAGTTTGCAACTAATAAGTGCTTATATTCTACTAAAAATTAATGTGCATGATACAATTCAGGTTGTCAGTTTTCACATCTTATTGGCCCTAGTAATATTATATTTTCAAGTTCCATTTAATGTCAGTGTTAATACACAGTATTAACTACACATACACTGCAGTACACATGGGGTACTAGCAGCATATGTTATATGCACATTTTTCCATTCACAAAATTAATAGATTCCACATGGAAAGATTAATTAAGTGCACATGCAAGCATTTCTTCTGGTGGTATAGCACACCTCCCATTGACATCTTACCATTTAATATGTTCATGTAATTTCAATAGGAATTCTCTGAATGACAGCTCAGTCATTTAAAAATAATAATAATAATAATAATAACTGCCACGCTGTTGCATAAAATCTGAAAGAGAGCAATAAATGTTCCCTTCAAAAGTTGGCTGCTATTAATGGGATGAACCCACCATCTCCTCCTCTCTTCTTTTCTAAGTTTCATTCCAATTTATAGCACAAGTGCTAAGTCCGTGGCATCCTTTTGCTTGCACAAGACCACAATACAAAAGAAGTCTGTGTGGTGCCAAGCAACAGACGTCAACAACAGACCTTTTCTGGCACGTGTGTCACTAGTTTTACACATGCACCGTGTATTCATAGAAAGGATTTACAAATCCTACCCTTCATTTACAGCCTCGT
Source organism: Teleogryllus occipitalis (assembly GCA_011170035.1). Lineage (NCBI taxonomy): Eukaryota > Metazoa > Arthropoda > Insecta > Orthoptera > Gryllidae > Teleogryllus > Teleogryllus occipitalis. Next base: position 45,700 of record BLKR01003947.1, read on the forward strand.
ATTAAATTTTGTTTGATTTCTTTGCCTTTAAATTGAAATATGGACTCAATTCATGTTCTGTAGATTGTGTATAATTTTCTCTATCTCTCTCTTCAAATAACCTAGTTGCTGCTGATCGTTAAGGCAGTAGTGCAGTAGCGGTCTTGGACCAAAGGATCGTGGGTTTGAATCCCACCTTGGACATGGATGTTTGTGTTGTCCATACATGTTCTCCCTACAGTTTCCCCATCAGTTTAAAAATCAAAGCGGTCGCTATATGACTTGGATGTTGAAAAGCGACCTTACTCCTGGTGGTTACTGCGGTTCTGAGCAGTGTGAAGGGGAAATTCATAGAAGTATGTCTCGTTAGCTCTGTTGCATGCTTCAAAACCTGTTTTTATCCATTGATATCGGGTATGGATCCACTATGTTGAACAATAAAATTCACACTTCACTTTCTTTTACATTTAATCATTTGTCAAGATGTTTAACACAGTTATTTTTCATTGATTTTTGGAAGAGCATGCAAAGATAATTTTCTGTTGGCTTACGAAAAAAAAATTCCGTATTGAAGTAGCCCAACATTTGCATATTTTTATTAACTCTTAAGTAGGCCTGCAGTGTACAGTGTGTGCCACACTGTAATTCTTAGCTTTTCTTTCCTGGAATTCCAATAAGCTCTGCTACCATGTCAACCCTTTGCTTTTCTTGTATCTGATTAACAATGGATGATCCCTTTTCTTTTTATTCTGCATCTTGGCATTCTCTGGATACCAAGGCCTGATTACGTAATTTTTGCAATGTCAAGTACACCTAACATGAGTCATGCTCTTCCAAAAGCCACATAATTTGCTTTGAGATGAAATAACATTTAGAATTTGTCTAAACATTGTGTAACTTTTTGTAATTTTACGAAAGTATTGTGAAAAATAGAATGAAGGAGATATATTTCGAATTTTTCAAGACCTCTCTAAGGAAAGACAGATTGACAATGACACATCTCATAGGGCAGATGACAGATCTGATGGTAATATTAAAATAGTTTATTTATTTATTGTTCACAATGAATTTACATTAATTAACTACATTTATTGTGAATTAATTACATTCATTCATAATTTGTCCGTTTTGTACAAAAAAATATTTGTAAAAATTAAGTCTTATATAAATCTCAAAAATTATTTACACTATAGAAAAAATTACAAAACAAAGACGTTACAAATTGCCTTTAACTTTGTTGATACAGACCGCATCAGATTTCCACCAACACAATTTCAATAGCATCAGCAGTTTTACATATTCTGTTAACTAGAGTATTAGATGAATATAAATATTTATAATGTCATCTCACTAATAAGTCAGTTGTTTCATACCAGAATGTTGACACTCCTACTGATTGAACAAAAATGGGCAATTAATATTACCATTGAGTATCCCCCCCCCCCCCCAAGGCAACTTCCTCTCACAATTTAAGACAATATTCAAGCTCGTGGATGTATTCATATTCATTATTTATGAGAGCATCTTCAAGCCTCATAAAACATGTAGCAAACCTGAAAAATTTATGCTAAATAATATAATAGCTGGAAAAAAAAAAAAAAAAAAAAAAAAAAAGGGACCAAACTACTTATGAGTACATCAGTTTGGTTCTTATAATAAAGTACCTCAAAGCACGCAGCAAGTGCATTTCATGATGCATTCATCTAACAAATCCTAGCAATTGGTTTCCTCTGTGAAGAGTGAGATGAATGTGATCATCGAAGGACATTCTGGAGTCAAAAAACTATCCAAAGATCTCATATGGGTGTCAACCTCTTCAACACTAGAATTTGTAAACTTTTCAGTGTCAACTACCAATCTAGACCTTGTGAATGTAATAGTTGTACACTTACTAAAGTTTAAAATTAAATCATTACATTCAAAAAATTTGAATGCATTTGATTGCGGACTCAGTTCACACTTGCCATTCACAAGCCATTACACATTAGTAAAATTGGTCAAATTTAGCAGTTCGACATTAGGTAATCCCCTATTATTCTTTTTAGAATTAACGTTCTGCCAAAAGTTTCTCTGGTCGTTTGAAATAAAAAAAACAAACCAGACACTGGAATTTTGCAAAATCTCTATGAGTCGAGTGTTTACATTTACTTCTCAAAACAATTGTAAATTTTTCTTAAAGTTACAAACTTTCCACGTTAAATTAATTACAAAAAAAGTGTTTGCTTATTTATTAAATTACAAGAAACGTACATGAAATGAGCTTCCTTCTTGCTAATAATTGAATCTTTAAGTCCCCTGCTATTGTAAGATGGAAACTTAGGTTTCACCAACGATCATCTTTCTTTTGTTGTTTTTCTTGGAAGGGGTGGGAGGTATAGTATATGAATGAACTTGAAAATAAAATACTAAAGCATTATCAAGGCTATAATTATCAGATAAAAATACAAATATTATTTGCTCAGATAAGGTAGAATAACATAATTCATAGAAGTATATTCATAGATCAGTTTGTCTCAGAAACTGTAATCAAGGCAAGCAGAAGTTCCAAGCTCTGTGGTAGAGGAGCATCCGTTGACAAAACTGCTTCACAGGATTTCATAATCAAATGACAACAAAATCAGAAAAAATATATCCAGCATTACTCAGCATTCAATTGAAACACATTCATAAAGATGTTAGTGTCAGCTAATTGTTTCACACAATTCATTTGATGAAAAGAAGCACTTCCTGCAAAATCAAGATAGCTTGCCTTGACCATGGTTCCATTTTTCATTGGCGTAAGTTGTAATCGCTGACAGTCAATCAATTTGTGACAGGATATTCCAGTTGGGGCAATTTCATCATTGACATAAAATAAAACTCTTGGATATTGGGTGGTAAGTATTAAGAACAAATAATGAAATTAGATTTTTCAGAAAATAGGTGTACAAATACAGGCTCAAAATCACTAGAAAATCCAAATTGCATGCACCTAAATTAATTTATGATATTAATTAGTACTCTATCTCCCCTTGCAAACATTATTGCAATCATTTCTAAAAATAATAAAATTATCTAATTTAAACACCGAATTAGAAATATCTGGGAGTAGCAGATTAAGAGTAAAGATAACCATAATTCTCCAAAGTATAACTACTTTTCTTGGTGTGCCAGGTGTGCATCCACCCCCCCCATGCGGGGGGGGGGAGCAGAAGCATTGATTTTTCTTAAGTAAACATTTGTTACATATTGTATATTCTTGTAGTGTATATACACTACACGATATTTTTTAAAAATAATTACATTCCAACATAAATATTTAAATCAATTTTGCCAAATAAAAGGAGGTAACAAACAAAAACTCCAGGCCTCCACCACTGTGGAGTAAAATGTATTACCAAAATGCAACCCTCTTACATTTCGATAATACATTTTAAAATTGATCCTGCATTTTGTGGGTTTATTAGGATTTTTACCAATCAAGTCTCCAATTTTTGGCTGACCATATTTACTAGTCTTGAAGCCATTTCTCTACAATGGTACCACATGGAGAAGGATTAATTTCTTGGAATGTTATCTATTTATTTTATTTATTTATTTAGTCAAAAACTGTATGTGACGTATGGGTGAAGAAATCATCTGCAAGCTTTCTTGAATTCACGTTTCAGAATCCCTTCCCAACAATTCAACTATTAATAGTTGAAAGATGAAAATAACAGTAATAATAATAATAATAAATTTAAAAAAGCGAGAGATTAACATTTCAAAAACTAGATATTTTCGTTGCCGAATCTACATTATATCTACATTGTGAATGGCAGACAGTTGTCATTAATGGACATGGTACATTAACTTTTCTTTGAAGGTGTGTAAACATGATATTTAAGGTTTATTTATTGAATAAAAATGTTTCAGGAACTTGTCTATGTTGCATAAAATTTATTTATTACATTTGATTGATTGTACACACACTAGTTAAATGATTTACCATTTGCTCAGGCAAAAAATTATAAAACTTCCAGCATTAAATGTTACAGAATAAGATACAAAAGAGAAACCAAACATTACAGTTGTAAAAGTAAGTTTTGATATGTTTAGTTTTATATGTTCATAGAATTTTAGTATGTTAATGCTCAATAAGATATTGACTCTAGCCTCAGAGTTCCAATGTCAATTTTATGCATTCTCTCCTTTTTGCACTCGGTAATAAGTTAACATTCTATCCAATTTACAAACAGTAATAAGTTTCTAACCAAATTGCTTAATATCCAAAATAAGGCACAATTATACAGTAATAATTATGTTAACTCCTGCCCATTTGATTTCTTATGATTTTACCAAAATCATTCTTTGATTCCCATAATAAAACCCAAGTATTTGAGGAAAAAATTCACAAGCAATTACTCTAACACTTATATCATATGTATATTTTATTAGCAGGATATATACTATTAATATGTATTTGATGCAAACTCTTTCATGAAAGCTTCATTATTTGAATATTAGTAATGTCATCAGTCTGTAGTTACAGTTGGTAAAAAAAAAAAAGTTCAAATAGCTTTTATAAATATAAAACTCCTGGAGAGGCTTTTGCAAATATAAAATATTCCCAAAAGAAAGTTAAGTTTCATACCTGCCCTGGTATTACATGATCAGATATATATCATGCCTACTCATTAATGCTTCAAGATCTTACATTTACAGGACTAGAATTTTTGCCACATTGGCTTAATACTTTGAAACATTGTCTTATTCTCATTGGATTTCTCCTCAAGTTCTGTATGAAAGAAAGAACATGATGTTTAAATGATAAGTTCAGAGAAGCCACTTACTTTGAAGTGTTTGAAATTGGTTGTTTTAGTGAAAGTTTGCTTCAGTCTAGAATGTTTGACTATGATCTGATCTGGAATTTTCAACAACTATACAATTTACCAGTGGGAAATGGGCAATATCTAGCCTAATTTGATTGTGATCCAAAGAATCCCTAATTGCACAAAACATAGTTATTAATACATTTTTGTGTGGGTAACTTAAGATTTTCAAAAACTAAAAACAATTAGATAAGTTTGTGGCCATTCTTTTATCAATATTAGCTGCAATTCCAGTTAACAATTTACCTCTGGAAGAAATTGTCATTCTGAATGGAATAAATAAAACTTGAATGTAATTAAACAAGTGCAACAACGTAATTGGTCCAAGTAGTAGCTAAAAGTAGAAAAGTCACAAAACATGAACTTACCATTTTTCGCTCTTTCAAGATTTACAACGCTCGTAATATTTTATTTATTTATCAGCAATTCAATCGTTTCTGAAGAAAGCAATAACCAAGGGAATGAACGTGTCACGAGGTATTTCCACCTAAAGTTGTTATAAATGAGAACCTTACATCATTAACTGTCAATATCGAAAGTAGTTTCTTGCTCAATTGTGGTTTGTTGTGTTCGAACTGTAATCTTAACAACAACACTTGATTTGGTCAAATTTTGCTGATTCCTGCTTGGAGGCGACGTACTAATATTTTGACTTGCGTTACAAGGTTTCGTGGGATTGGACTCTGAAGCAATCGAGCAGGGTTTGGTTGAAGGTTCCTCAGTTTTCTGGATAGAAGTGCTTTTGCTCAGTGATGCAAATGATTTCGTGTTGCGTAAGTCACTTCCACAACAATACGTGGTGGCAGAACTGCTCTTTGTTTTCCCATTGGATTTTCCACAGGAAGATGTTTTACTCTGTGCTGCAGTTGGTTTGGTGTTGCTGGAGCCATTGCTGCGACTTGGCACGGCGACTGAACTGGGCTTGGATAAACGTACTTTGTTGGTTTTATTGGCAGGTTTGCTGCGAGACGTGATTTTGCTCTGTGGCGCCGACGGCTTACTGTAGCCGGAACCACCACCGCGATAATTCACCGAACCGGGTTTGTTTGAGGATTCCTTCAGCGTTGAAATGGGTTTGCTGCATGAAGACACTTTGCTGCTATGTACTGCTAACGACTTTCTGCCGCAGAAGCAACCACCGCGAGAGGACATGGCGAACTAAGCTGAATTTCGGTTGCTAACGGGAGGGTTACCAAATCTGCCCCTCCTTTACTGACCCTATTACGTCAGTAGCAAGGAGGTGGGGTAGGACGACCTTTGGAAGGCAAAAACAAAATACATTTGTTTTACATAAACTAACCCTGCAATTAAAGGGACATTTGCATAAGGCCCCTACACAAGTACCAATTTGTCGAGCCGACCGGCCAGTTGAACCGACAAATTGCAACGTGTGGAGGTAAGTTGTCTTACATAAATTTTTGTTGGGCGGTTGGTTGGTTGGTTCCGACTACATAACCGCCAATCGCCTCACCATACAAATTGTATAATGCGAGTATAGTAGTATTGGGTCAACTTACAGTGATTTTGACTTATGGGGTTTGGAGATCGCTGATTACGAATATGAAGTCGAAAATCTCAAGAAATAAAATTACGGATCAAATTTGGTAGAAAAATAATATAACGTAAAATGCAAATTTCGTTTCAAAATCGGTAATGGAAGGGAATTTTGACAATAATTATGAGAAAGCAACATGTAGAAAAGTCATTGTTGATATTTATATATAGTAGCAATTATGTATAATATCATTAGAAAATCATTATTAAACCGCTTAAAAACTCCTTTTTCAATCACGTGCCAGCAATGCAGTTGCAGCGAGATACAAAAACTTATGTGATAGGTAATACGTATGTACGAGTTACTTTTCAATATAGAAAATTGCAAATTCGACCGTAGAATTATGTAGAATAACACATTTTTCAGAATTTCTCATTAATTTTTCACTTCACTAATTAACAAATATTCAGTATTCACTGGAACAAAATATTTTATTTTAACTCGTGTTATATTTGTACATGAGCTTTGTGAAAAAAAATTAATAACCTGGTCGTATTCCTGGTTGATTAAATTTTGATTTTGACACTCCCACTTGGACGAGCTGCAACATGCCACGCTGTTGCCGGAACGTAGTTTTGGGCAGCAGTCTGTTCGTGATGTGTGCTTGCTGAGGCTGAGATGGAACGAAGTGCCAGTGGAAATGCGTCTGCCTTGGCGTGGGCGTGGTTGCCTGCGCCGCCCTCGCGCTCCCTGCGCTGCTCCTTGGTTGATTGATTGATTTTTTCGTGTTTCCGGGCGCGTCAACTACTGTGGTCATTCATCCCGTTAGTGTAGTGCATGTTCTCTCGGGAGATGGCGGTGATCTTCCCCCGCTGGATGGCGAGATCCGGCGCCGACCTACCGTCGGTTAGTGGGGTTTCCTCCTAACCAGGACTCTCCCACCAGCGGGGCACCGCTCCAGTCGGGACAAGCTCTAAGCTCCCGACCGGTCTCCCGGAATATGTGGTAGTGTAGTGCATGTTAGTGTGAGTGTGTATGTAAGGGGAGAGGATAGGACAAGGATGAGGAAGGACAGATCGCGCGCGGTCCGTGGCCCGTTTGGTAGGGTACTGCTCCGGCATTCGCCTGGTGTTGATCGGAGAAGCGCTGCTCCTTGGCTTGTCGCAGGACTTGCACCGGGAGACGCGACTCAGGGCAGCAATTCATGTCACTGCAGTCTGACCGGGAGGCCCTACGTTCCGCTGGCAGGATTTCCGACTCTAGCTTGTCAGCTTGGTCGAATTGACTCGCTGTCTGGAGGAGAATTCTAGCGGCCGGCTGCTGTGATCGGTAGTTTTGCGTGGTTTCTCTGATCAACACCAAGCGAATGTCGGAGCAGTACCCTAAGAAACGGGCCACGCAGCGCGCGCGATCTTTCCTACCTCTTCCTTGTCCTATCCTCACCCTTTACATTCACACTTACACTAATACGCACCACACTCCCACACATGCCTGGGGACCGGTCGGGAGCTTAGAACTTGTCCTGGCTGGGCGGTGCCCTACTGGTAGGAGATACCTGGTTTGCAATAACCCTGCTAGCCGACAGTAGGTCGGCGCGGGATCTCGCCATACAGCGAGGGAAGGCCACCGTCACCTCTCGAGCAAAAACACGCACTACACGTACGGGACTAATGACCAATGTAGTTGACGCGCAATCACTAACAATCAATCAATCGCGGTCCTTGCGATGCTTGTCGAAGGAGTTTGTGCCTGGGCTTTGTTCCGCGTCGCCCTTGGATAACAAGAAGTAGCGCGAGCCTAATGGTTTTTCCTGCATAGGTCCACATAAATGGGCGTGTATGATTTCTCCTGTTCCGTGGTCTTCGATGTAGAATTAGGAAATGAAAGTAAATGCATTTTACAATAATGCAATCTTAGCAACAGATGTCTTCTTTGTCAAACTCGATGTTTGATCTCAGGAATCGTGTTGAAAATTCTGATGGATTAATTTATCGTGCCTTGTTCAACGAATCCCCTTTTGTGATGCGCACTTGTCTCTCGCCCTATACAAGTTTACGTCATCAGCAATTGATCGTGAAACTGAAAAAAAAATTCAATTACCATCTATCAGGGTTTAAGCAGTGCTCAAGTACCAACTCACACTCTTAAATCACAAACCTAAAAAATGCCCGTTCCAAAGGAAATCTTTGAATTAATCAAAAGAAAGCGAAAGATATGTAGAACATTACTATCTCAGCGATATAAACAAAGTGAGCATTAATTTATGTTTAAAAAAATAATTAAACGTGAACTAGGCGATTTCCGCTTTCAGAATTTTCAACAATGCCTTTTGTAACTCCATCAAAATATGAAACTATTAAGGAAAATCAAAACCATTACCAAAGAGAGCACTTCACTACCTCCTTTCTAAATAGAGGCAAAATGTATTAAAATGACAACTACCCTATACTTGTTTTTTTCTAACGAGGCATCTGAGGGTAGTATCACCAAAATGGAATGGCACGGCACTTCGCGTCTTTCTTGGTCTTGCCGCTAGGATCGCTTGATCTGCAGCACTGCTTGATACGGTTGCGATCATGCGACATCTTGCGGCAGCACCCAGAAAGACGCAAAAATTCGTGCCATATTCTATCTAGGAGATACTACCCTCAGATGCCACATTAGAAGAAGCTAAGTGTAGCTGAACACTTAGAAAGAACATTCACCTCCAACCCCATAAAGAACCTCAAGTTCAACTCAAAAATTGAACATCACCTACAAAAGCCAAACTATACATTCCAAACAAGATTAAATTCATTTCCCCCTTCTGAAATAATCAAAGTCGTTAAATGTCTCAAATCCAGAAAGTCCATTGGCTTCGATTGTATACCTAATCACGCTTTAAAAGAACTCCCCAAATCATCCGTAAACACCCTACATCCTTCAATTCTTCATCAAGACCAGGATATTATCCATCTATATAAAAAAGCAATTTATTTATTTATTTTACGTCGAAAAACAGTTAAAACTGCGTATGACGTGCTATGGGGAAAAGTGAATTGTCCCTTTCTTCAAGCCACGTAAAAATCTTAAGCAGCCCATGAATTATCGTCCAATTAGCTTATTGCCAGCTGTGGCTAAACTGAAAGAGCCCTTCCGACATCTACTCACCTACGACAGTCAAACTCAAGCCCTTCCAAGACGCCTTTGGTTTACGCCCAAATCACGCCACTATGCATCAACTTCGACTTGCTGAACTTATTGCTTGAAGTTTCGCCGCAATACATTATGCTTTGGTAATCTTTGTTGATGTATCGCAGGCATTTAACCGTTTCTGGCACCACGGTTTATGTTAAAAGTTACAATCTATGGACAATCTACTTACCTTCAAATTATCGAAAGCTTTCTTGAAAAAATAACTTTCCAAATTAAAGTTAACAACACTCTGTCCCCTAGTTACGAAAGAAAGGCAGGGCCAGGACTTTCTGCCCTCCTGTTTTCTCTTACAAAGCGGAATCTCCTCACTGTCAAGATGCCTGCTTAGCACTCTACGCAGACGACACAGCAATGTTCATTTTAAACTCTGACATTTATATGGCATGATTAATCAACCCTATTTCGACTATAAAAACTCCTAGATGAAAAAATGGTGTCGAACTGAAGCCCGTAAAATCACGAGCAAAAATATTTTCCCTTCGCCGCCCCCGCCCCATCTTTACAAACTATCATCATTTCGGTCCCTGCGCTCCTCAATACCTCAACAGTCAAATATTTGGGCGTGATGCTACACAAAAGGCTTAACTAAGGTTTGTAAGTTTGTAAACTTAAAATCCACGAAAGGCTCTAGACGAAGGGTAGTCAATAAATTAGAAAATAGTTATCTTCGCGTGAAAACAGGAGGTTGAAGCTCTTTGTCAAAGTAAGATATTTAAAATCTCTTAGTTTGCCTCTGCCAAAGGCAACTTGCGAGAGCACTAAGAGATTTTAATTGTCTTTTTTACTTTATCGTATACATACGGATATGCGGAGTAATATACGTAGTAATGAGCAGCGGCGTGCGGTGACCAATTTGACTGAGTAAGCTCTGTAAATGGCAATAGTGCGATTTGGAGCCTGTTTTGGAAGACAAAACGAAACTTTATTCAGTTCTCTACGTTTTGAATTAAATCATTATGTCAAAATGACGTTACTAATATATTATTAATATTATTATTATTATTATTATTATTATTATTATTATTATTATTATTATTATTGCGTCTTCTGGAATAACGCTAGTCCTCCCCATACGCTCCCACAATTTTCAGTAAACCAAAAGTCAATTTTCAACCTCTGCCTTTTGAACGCTTCACACGTAAATACTCCTACGTTATCTTTCGGAACATAATGAACGCTGCATCCCGTATAAGAGACACTATTATTCGTGCTTATTTGGCAACACTCACGACTCTTCAGAAGCTTCCTTCGCACTGCCCTCTCTCTCACGACATAGCATATGATCAATGAATATATTTTACCCTAATTTATCTATATTATCTATATTTATGTTTCATCTAAAACAATTTCAACATACTGGGCCAAGGAAATGTTTTCTTTAGTAGATTTACTCAAGTAATTTCTAATTGCAAATTCAAATCATTGTGAATTCTGTTAGAAATGCCTTTTAAATCTTTTGGCAAATTTTAGGTATTGCTGTAAGGTCGTAACAAACTTACTCAACAAATTTAGAAGTTTGATCAACGCAGCCTTTGCTAACCAACTAATTTTTACGACGCCTTCTGAAAGGTAATTCCTGCATTGAAAAAATAATTGTCGGGTCAATCAGGCATTTTAATATGACTCTCTTCGTTCTGTGTAATTATGTTGCGTTACATCTAATCAATTTAATTTTCAATGCTGACAATGCAAAACTGGCCAGCTGAATAAGTGGACACAAATGACTCCATTATCGATCATTTTTGTGATTCATTTTGAGAGACTGCAAATTGTTATAGCGTTGTTTATTCCTCACATTACGAACATGGGAAAACACTGATCATGGCCCAGCAATATTAATTATTAGTTTCCTGTTTAATATTAACCAACTGGTATTTTCATATTTTGAGGTGTTAAAGTTGCGGAAATGCTCCCTTTCCTTTTCTTTGCGCAAAGAACTGACTGAAGACGTTCTGGAACAGGCCTTCCTATACGAATAATTCACTTTTCTACACAAAAGTACAACTGAATATATTTCTTTTAAATATCCTCAATTATAAATGTATTTTCTGCCAGAGCACAGTATTATACCATTATGTAGCACAAAAAGACAGTGCACATGAAAATAACGGTCACTCGAAATTAATATGCACAGTGTGAATAACACGCACAGATCAAATAAATTCACAAGAAAAAGACCGTGGCATTGCGTGGCAGGCGGCGCTTATACCAGTGTGTCGGCTCGTACGCATGCGAACACATCTGCAAGCTCAATACAGAGCCCGCCTGAGCGGCGTGCCGTGCCAGTGGGCCCGGGTGGCGGCGCCTACCAGCGTGCTGCACACAACCGCATACAACCAAATGGAGCTTCCAGAAAGTCAAGAGCGCTTGCGCGAACTAATGTATTTAGATGGGGAACAACGTCATGCTCAGTTCGGGCCGGGTTGCGGCGCCTACTACCTCCGTCTCTTTCAACCGCTTTCTGTTTTTGTCAGCAACAGCGGTGTATGCTCAATGAAGGGCCGCGCGCCTACGCGAGCCAGCGTACCCTTACTTGGCACAATTTTAAAAGCCAAGCTTAATTCTCTATGGCGTAAGTGGTGATTTCAAAATATAATAATTACATTTAACTATTTTTTCTCCAGGGTAGACGCAGCATACCTAGCTTACCCGGAATGCCCGCCACTGGTATTGAGTTATGTAATGCTGCGGAGAAAAGTGGCCTTTTTTCGATAGTAAAACTTGTGCGCCTGCCATTATACACCCATTAACTCATATTTAATGCATCCGTTTGCACCGGAACTTTTCCAGATATTTTTAAAACAGCTAAGATTAAGCCGCTCTTCAAAAAGGCAACAAAAATGAAATTCAAAATTATCGGCCTATTTCTCTTTTCTCAGTTTTTTCAAAAGTATTAGAGAGACTTTTTAACGTACGAATGAAAACCTTTCTCAGTAAACACGACGCATTTTCAGATTGCCAACATGGATTTAGAAAATCAAAATCTACGGGGACAGTCATATTTTCTTAAAGATGTCGCCTCATCCATGGATCAAAACAAAGCACATATTGGAGTATTTTTAGACCTTTAAAAAGCTTTTGTCGTCATTGATCATGACATTTTACTTTTAAAATTACCGTTATATGAAATCCGTGGTATTGCTCCAGATTGGTTATGTTCGTACCTTAAACAACGATCTCAGAGAGTAGAAATACCTTACTGGAACGATGGAACCTTATGTACACACCATTCCGACTTTTTACCAATTGCAGATGGAGTCCCGCAGGAATCAGTTCTGGGCCCTAGGAAGAGTCCTACTACACGTAAACGATATGTCCTCGACGATTCGAATTGGAAGAACGGTTCTCTTTGCGGATGATACGAATATTCTTTGCAATAAAGAAACTGTAAAGTACAATAAAATACAATATCAGATGTTTCAAGTTGGCTCCGTAATAACAAATTAATAGTAAATGAAAGACAACGATTTCAATGCAGTTTTCAATTTCAAGTAAACAATTCTGTACTCCATTGAAAATGAACGGTGTGCCATTGACTGATGTTAAAGAAACAACATTTTTAGGTTTCTCAAACCGTAAACAGAACGTCCATTTAAATGAATTGAACACAAAATTAAGTTCATTATGCTTCGCTTTCAAAATTCTTTCAAATAGAGTCAGCCTTCATACTGCTCGTTGGCGAATGTTCATTGCCGCCTGAGAAATGGCATAATATTCTGAGGAAATTCTTCTTATAGCTCCCAGACTTTTAGATTACAACTAGTGGGGTTACAGAATGGCACAGACATTCTCGTAGTAAATTTTTTAAAATTTCCGTGGTGTGGACTGGCTTGGTGTGGTCTTGCCTCATCCTCTTGCCAGCTGACATCTATAGCCGCTGAAAGTACATTTTTTTGACATTTTCTCAATTTTTCGGTTTCCTAATAATAAAACCGAAATAATATTTTAAGAATATTGAAGAGTAAAACCTCGTCATAAATGGCAATTTTCATTGAAAAATTTGAAGCTTTTTTAATAAAATGGCGTGTAAGCTTTACCGTAATGCGGAATTTAAATATGTTTTTCACAGAAAATGTTTGAGTTTTCGAAAAACTTCATTTGAAGTCATTCGAGGAACTCTAACTCGCGAATGCAGTAGTGTTTGCAAATTGCTGGAATTGTGCATTTTAACGGCGTGAGAGATATTTAAATTTTTTTTAAAGTACTTAGGTTTTGTCTAGCTTTTCGGTCCTGGCATATACTCTTGCCTGCTGCCATCTGTCGTCACCCCAACTATTTTTTTAAAAATTTTCCCAATTGTTAGGTGTTCTAACGGTAGAATCGAAAAATTACTTTAAGAATATTAAAGTAAGTATTAAGTAAGTATTTTTTTTTACTTTCTTGCCCTTACCAAGCTACTACTTCGTAAGAAAGGAACGTTATGTAATCTTACGTCGGAAAACTGTTTTTCCGTGACCTGGTAACGAAAAAGTGGATAAATACTGTTGCTAAATATAGAAAAATCTTTTAATATGTAGTGTAGCCAGAAACCATGTTTAGTGATTCCTTAATAATGAACTAGTAGTGCTACAGAATGGCATAGCCTTTTTCGTTGTAAAGTTGTCTAATTTCCTTAGTGTGGACTGGCTTTACGTTCTTGTGCCATCCTCACGCCAGCTGTCATCTTTTGCCACCCAAACTACATTTTTTGGACATTTTCTCAATTTTACGGTTTTCTAAAACTAGAACCATACTTTATGAATATTAAAGAAGGGTAAAGCCGTCGTAAATTGCAATTTTCATTGAAAAATTTGGAGTCTTTTTAATACAATGGCGAGTAAGCGTTACTGTAAATGCGAAATTTGAAGCACTTTTTCACATAAATATTTTTGAGTTTTCGAAAAACTTAATTTGAAGTCATTTGAAGCACTAACTGGCATATGCAATAGTGTTTAGAAATTACTGAAAATGTGCATATTAACGGTGTGAGAGATATTAAAAAAATAGGCTTGTGTAATTTTTGAAAAAACAAAAGAATACAGCAAAATGAACTTTATGTCATTTTTAACAGTGCACATAGCACTACCCGCTGGAAAAAATGAAGAATACATTTGGAGCCATTTTGGAGAAATCGTCGTTTGAGCGTTTCTGTTTATGTGGAATTTCGACCTAATTTTCAGAAAAAACTATTGAGTTTTAAAGAAACTATATGTGACATCATTTAAGGCACATGTACCCATAAATACAGTAATGTGAACAAATCGCGACTAATGTAAATTATAACGTCGTGAGAGACAAGTAAAAAAATGAGATTTTGAAAAACATTCTTTAAAATTTGGGGGTACTTTACATGAAGCCCCAGGGACATTTTCAAACTTTTCTCAATAACGGCTCTCAATTTTTTAATTAAATTTCTTGTAAGCAAAGAGTAAAATACACTTATAACTCTATTTAGATACTCTGTTTAGTGTGCGTGTGGATAAACTCGGTGTAGTTTTCAGAAAATGCACGGAAATTGAAACTATTTAAAAATGATAATTTGTTACTAAATTTCTAAATAAAAATATTACTGGCTGCTACAACGTTTACAAATACAGAATAAACACTAAAATAAATGCACAGAACTGTTGCAGTCATTTTCAAAGTATATTTTAAGTCAAGGTGATTTAAAGGTGGGAAAATGCCACCTGTTGAAAAAATATGAAAAAAATTCACAACCATTTGTGTTTTAAGAAGAACGTTTGAGATTTTTTCGAGCCTGTTCCAAGGTTCTAACACACAATCAAAATTATTTTTTGTTATTATTTTTCAAAAATATTTTTGCGTTTGAATTTGGGTCTGGGAAAATATCAATATTCTGATAGTATAAATTGTCTTCTTATGTATAATATTTTTTCAGTTAGATAAAATAGTGTTAAGTTGCCGAAAAAATTTAAAATTTAGAGAACACGTTTTTGGCTGTAGAAGGGTGTGGGTGGTGGGACGGGGGCTAAGAAACCGTTCAAAAAATTATTTTTATGTTAGAATTATAATGTAACCACTCATATGTCATTTGATTTAGCGGAACTTTTTACCATCTTATCCAAAGGTTTGTGGGTACTTTACATGAAGCCCCCGGAAAATTTTCAAAATTTTCCCAATAACGGCTTCAAATTGTTCTTTAAAATTCTTGTAAGAATAGAGTAAAATACACTTGTAAAAGTGGCGTAGGTTCCATTTTTAGGGTTAACTCTTAATTTTCTAAAATTTCAAATCCTTGAATTTTTTTGGCATCTTCCTACAACTACAAAACTGAAGATAAGAGATTTTTCTTTCAAGTAAATTTTGTCTCCCTAGTTAGTTCTTTCATTAAGGTCGTGTACATTTTTTTGAAAATTTTAGTAGTTTTTGCGCAATATTGCCTGCAATATGTGCAATATTAAAAATAACAAAAACAAGATTTTCTGAAAAAGTCTCCAAATATTTTCTGTAAACTTTCGGTAGGGATAGTGCTAAATGCACTCAATAAGTTGACAAACACCATATTGCTCTATTCTTTTGTTCTTTTTTTCAAAATTTACAAAAATGTGATTTTCACTTTCTCGCCTTACGAAGTTCTTCGTAAGAAGAGAAAGTTATCGCCGTTATCTAAAGAAAGCGCCGAAAAACGGGGAATTTTCGCCAGAAAAAACTCATTGCCGGGCTCTTGTAACAAAAAAGTGGATAAATCCTAGTGCCAAATTTAGAAAAATATCCTCTAACACGTGGTGTAGCCAGAATTAATGTTTTCTTCGTTCTTGATACCGAAAAATCGATTGACTGCAAAACGTCCGTCCGTCCCTCCGTTTGTGATTAATGCTAGCGCCTAAACCGTTCAGCCGATTTTCTTCAAAATTAATATTCCACGATTGATCTGAATGAACTCGTCGCTATGGGACGGAATTTTGGAAAATTTTGAGAGATTTCGATTTTTGAGGGTACGTCACATGAAGCCTCAAAAAAATTTTCAAAATTTTCGCAAAAATGACCCCAAATTGTTTCATCACACTGTCCTCGCATAGCGTAAAGAACGCTGAAGTGAATGGTGGTAGTCTCATGTTTGTCGAGGTCACAGATTTTTTGAAAATTGAAAAAATGCATTTTTTGAGGGGCGTCTTCCTACAACTATAATATTGAAGGTAGAGATTTATTGCTTAATGAAATCTGTTCCTTAAAGGCAGATCGTTAAACAAGTTCCTGTTCAATTTTTCGAAAATAAAACCGCTCCAAATTTTTTCTTTAAATTTTGTCCACAAATGTAATAAGGGACGGTAAAAAAAATGGTTCTAGTCCGAATTTCGGCTATTGCCCCTTACTTTGGAAAATGTCATAAACGTGAACATTTCAAAACTACAAAATTGCAGTTATCGACTTTATGCTTTATACAGTCTTTTATACGACAGACTGTTTAATATGCTTTAAACAGTCTGTCGTAAAAAATCAGTTCATTAAAAAAAGTCATGAACATTTTTTTTAATAAACGAGCTGATTTCGTTTAATTTGTGTTTGAAATTGATGCAATTTCTAAAGATATTTTCTCAAAACCCTCACGAAATATTTTCATTAACGTTTCTCCTCGTATGTAACAGCTAACGGTAAATAAATAAAAGAAACCCAGAAACTTTATTGAAAACCATTTGAAGCAATTCTAATCACAAATACTATTAATTAAGATAAATAAACTAGAAGTGTCTGTATGTGATTTTCGTATTTTCAACATTTAAACAATTTTTCACATCTCTTATTGGATTGTAAAACGTATATACCATTAATCCAATTGTTGCCTCTACATATGTATGAGATTTAAGTAAAATAATCAATATCTCAACATTAAATTTAAATACAATATAACCAGTACCCATGGGACTTACTTGGATATCTCTAACGGTTCCGAAATTATTATTACTTTCTCGCCATACGATGGTCTTCGTAAGAAGAGAATGTTATGTAATCGTGCGCTGGAAAACGGGAAATTTTCGCCAGAAAAACTCTGGGTTCTGGAAACGAAAAAGTGAATAAATTCTGTTGCTCAATTTAGAAAAAACTTGTGATGCTATAGAATGGCACAGACTTTCTGACTCCAGTTTGGTTTTCGAATCTCGTTAGTCTGGACTAGCTTTCTAGTTATACGTGATTCTCTTACCCGCTGCCTTCTTTGGTTGCCCAAAGGACATTTGTTACATTTTCTCAATTTTTCGTTTCCCTATTCTTCCACATGGCCTTTTAATTGACAAATTGTCAAAAACTGGATTACATCATCGAATAATCTTGTGGATAAAAGAGTATCTTACGTGGCGAACTCAGAGTAGGTAGTAAATACTCATTGAAAGCAGATGTAACCTCTGGGGTTCCCCAGGGGAGTGTGTTAGCGTTCATTAATTACATTGCTACAGGAATAAAATCAAAAGTTAGAATTTTCGCGGTCAAATATTCATGGAGATCGCTGCACTTTGTAATGCATATTCCAAAAATCAGTCGTTCAAATGCCCGACCCTTAGCATATACTACACTTGTTCGTCCTATTTTAGAATACGGATCGGCATGCTGGGACCCGTACAGAAACGGGCATATCTAGGCGTTAGATAAAATTCAAAAACGGGCAGGAAAGTTTGTAAATCATGGGCGCGTACGAGATGAACGGGAACCCTTATCTAAGACAAGGGAACGGGAGCGTTTATGCACAATGTACAAGACGTAGAAAAGGGACACAGGTAAAAGGGCAGACATCGGTAAAAGATTACAGAAACCAGATTATAAAAGAAGAGGAGACCATCCTTGGAAAATACGATGTAGAAAGCAAAGAACTGATATAGGCAAGTTTTTTATTTTTTAAATTTATTTATTTTACGTCAAAAAAAACAGTTAAAAACTGCGTATGATGTGCTATGGGGAAAAGTAAATTGTGTGCACATTTTCAAAATTCTGTGATCCCTACACTAAGTCATATACTACTTAAATTTTGAATTTTGAAAGGGAGAAAAAAAAACTCCCATGTAATAAAATCTATTTTCAAGGATAAATAAGCAATAAATTTTGAATTTTGAAAGGGAGAAAAAAACAAACAAAAAAAACTCACATGTAATAAAATCTATTTTCAAGGATAAATAAGCAATAAATTTTGGCTCTTATTACTTCCTGCCGCGACAACATGGGAACGATAATTTGAATAATTGTATTTCCCACTGAATTCTAGAAGACGTGCACAGAAAATGAAGTTACATTTATGTCCAGAAGCAAAACAAAGGCCATCTCAGCATTTGCTCAATGGATCAGGGAAACTGGACGAAAAACCTGATCGAGATGGGGGTCATTGACCCGGAGGCTGTAGTACAATAGTTGTTACAGGTTGTTTATACCCATTTATACAGTCCAAATGGTAAATAATGCATTATGTATCATTGTTAAAATTAATGTTACTTTTCTTGTGATGCTCAGTATAGTCTCTAATGGTATAGAAACAGTTATGCAGCAGAAACGATTTCACTTGGGATTTAAACTTTTCTATTGAATTTAATTCCTTAGTGAATTTAATTCCTTAGTTCTCCTTAGTGAATCGCACTCTAGTAGATTGGAACAAACTACCTGCAAAAGCACTCGGGGCTCTTCCTTCTAATGCAGTCAAATTTTAAAATATGCTAAATTCATCTATATCATCACTAATAATACTGAGACTTTTATTATTATTATTACTATTATTATTATTATTATTATTATTATTATTATTATTATTATTATTATTATCCTTTTATTTTCTCATTTTATGGCTACATTTGAATGAATTATTGTACAGATATATAAAATCAAAGCACAACACATCTATTTTTATAAAAGAATTTATAATACTTTATTTCCCATGAATTTCCGCACTATCCTTATTGAAACTGTCTTCTGCATGAGTTTGTACATGTCTTCATTCAAAGCAAGTTGCTTAAGGCCCCACATCTGACTCCTAGGGATGATTTCGGTGCTGGAAACAATTATCGGGATAATGTTGACTCTTTCCTTATTCCACTGTTTTTCAATGGGTTCAACAAGATCTGCATATTTACTGATTTTTTTTCGGTGTATTTGCTTTCAATGTTGCCAGTATTTAGGACAGAAACATCAATAAGCATGATATGTTTCTCACATTTGTTAATCACAAGCAAATCCGGTCTGTTGTGAAGCATTCTCTGCTCTGTTAAGATAGTTCTATCCCAATACAAGCGCCACTCGTTCTCCAGAACACTCTTAGGTTGGTATTTAAAGTGCGGTACCTTATCTTCAGTCAGAAGACGACATTTCTGAGCCTACGTTTGATGTAAAATTTTGGCCACCGAATCATGTCGCTGTTTATACTCGGTGCCCACCAAATGTGTACAACCCGAGGTACATGTTGAATTGATTCCACTGTTGGATAACCATAACGACATAACTCATTCTGCACATTGCCATCTCTAACAACTCGCTTCAAATAGTTACGCATTGGAATAACTTGATCCTGTATAGCCAACATAAACGCTTCAGTTTGTGGAAAAATCTGTCCTGATATAAGCCAGTAGTTCGATGGTTTCATATCGTCATGTTCTTGGCTCATCTAATGTGGATGTCGTCCATGAAGAACCATCTATAAATCTCTCTTTTGGCCGTCATTGCATGAGAAGTACGTAACATCCTGTCGTGACAGCTCTTTCGGAGTATAGGAATCTACTTCACCAATTGCTTTATGCAGTTTTGATGTATTTGCCGCAGAGTGGAAATACATTCTCATGCTCTTCATTCTCCGACAAAATTGGTTTCTAATATCTGTGAGTCCTCTTCTACACATATCCCTCAAAGTGTAACACGTTCAATTGCAGATTGGATGGTGCATGCGTGCTTTCGTCACTAAAACTCACTTTCCGTTGTAAGTTCTCAATGTCAGTTTTGCTCCACTTAATAATGCCAAATGAGTCGTTTAAGATTGGGACAGCATAGGTGTTAATAGCTTTTATGATATTTCTTCTATTCAACTTTGTTTTCAGGAGCTTTCGGGTTCTTCGAATGAATTCCTCTGCAAGATCATCTTTCATTTTACCTTTGTCAGTATGCCTTACCTGTTCTCATTCCCAGGTACCTGTACCCTTTCTCATCAGACATCGCTTGTTTCAACTGTTTATTTTCAAGTTCAAAGGCTCCTTCTTGGAGCTTTCCTTTAATAATACCCAATGTTCGACATTTTTCCAGGCTAAACCCCATTTTAATACTTTTTGAAAAGGATTCCACAATACTCAGTAGTTGTTCAAGTTGAGATTTTGTCGAAGCATATATCTTCAAATCATCCATATATAAAAGGTGCGATATTCTTGCGTCATTCTTGCTCCCAATTTCATTCCATATCCACATTTAGTGGAATTCAAGAGATTAGATAGCGGATTTACACAGATGACAAACCAGAGGGGAATTTCAATTTCAAAGAAATGTGGGATAGCCCTTTGTTCAACTGATACCTTTAATTGTTGTTTTTCTGTGCATCTCTGTGCTCCGATTTAAGTAAACTAATCTATCTATCAACATGAAATTTAAATACAATGTATACACTTCCCATGGGACTGACATATATCCTTAACGGCTGACGGGGAGAGGTGTCTCGAGGCATTAACTAATGTCTTTCTAGTGCCAATGATCGGGAGGTCTAGGTTCGAATCTTGACAATGGCAATGATTTCGCCACTAGTCAGATAGCTAGGTCGAGTTCTGTCGCTATGTGGAAAAGAATTCTAGCAGCCGGCTGCTTTGATCAGTAGAATTCCGTGTGTTTTCTGAACAACACCAGGCGAATGGCGGGGCAGTACCCTATCAAACGAACAGCATGCAATCTTTTCTTTCCATTTCTTGTCCTATCCTATCCTTTACACATGCACCGTACTATCGCACATATCGGGAGACCGGTCGGGTGTTTAGAGCTTGTTCTAGCTGGAGGGATGCCCTCTAGTGGGAGGCATCTGGTTGGGGAAAGTCCCGCTAGCCGACGGTAGGTCGGACCATCCAGGGCAGGAAGATCACCGCTACCTCCCAGGCAAAAACATTTACTACACTTACGGGACTAATGACCTTAGGAGTTTGCTAGCCTGGAATCACTATCGAACAATCTACATATCAACCTAACAGTTGTCCGTCCGTCAGTGAACAAGTGTAGAGCCTAAACAGTTCTGCCGATTTTCTCCAAAATTGACATCCCTTGATCGAGCTGAACAAACTGGAGGCTTTGGGAGTTGAGGACATGAATCAGGCATTTACTTTTTAATGCCTATATCCGAGTTTGATTGATTTTTTCGTGTTTCCGGGCGCGTCAACTGCTTTTGTCATTAGTCCCGTGGGTGTAGTGCATGTTTTTTCTCGGGAGATGGCAGTGATCTTCCCCCGCTGGATGGCGAGATCCGGCGCCGACCTACCGTCGGCTAGTGGGGTTTCCCTCTCCCATCAGCGGGGCACCGCTGTTCATGTTAGTGTAAGTGTGTGTAAGGGGAGAGGATAGAACAAGGAAGAGGAAGGAAAGGTCGCGCGCGGTCCGTGGCCCGTTTGGTATGGTACTGCTCCGGCATTCGCCTGGTGTTGATCGGAAACACCACGGAAAACTACCGATCAGAGCAGGCGGCCGCTAGAATTCTCCTCCAGACAGCGACGGAATTCGACCTAGTTGAAGAGCTAGTATCGAAAATCCTGCCGCCGTGGGGAGTGGGAACCTAGGACCTCTCGGTCAGAGGCGCTGCAGTGACATCAGTTGATGCACTGAGCTACCGCTCCCGGTCTATCCGAGTTTGATCCATACGGCTCTTGTATGGGGTAGTGGTATGAGTGCCGGCTTGTAAACTGAGTATCTGAGATCGGGTCTCCGAGCGGAAAAAAATTTTGCTGGTTGAAAACACTTTTGCTGGTTTATGCAGTAACATAATATTGGGTAGCATTTAGGAACAATGCGAGAAAGTATGCTCTTTAGTAGCGCCTAGTTTTGACTAGTTTTTCACATCGGTAATATTTACGTTAGCGGCGATTTGTTTACATTATTGTATTTATGAGTACATGTGCTTTAAATAATGTCATATAAAGTTTTTTGAAAGCTGAAAAGTTTTTAGTGAAAATTAGCCCAAATTTCCGCATTTTGAGAAACGCTCAAATGCCATTTTCTCAAAAACGGCTTCAAATGTATTCTTCAATCTTTTCCAACGGATAGTGCTAATTGCACTGTTTAATATGACATAAAGTTAATTTTGGTGTATTCTTTTCTTTTTAAAAAATTATACAAATGTAACTTTTTTGAAATATCTCACTCGCACTTAATATGCACATTTTCTGTCATTTCTAAACACTATTGCATATGCGAGTTAAAGTGCTTCAAATGACTTCAAATGAAGTTTTTCGAAAACTCAAACATTTTCTGTGAAAAAGATCTTTAAATTTCGCATTTACAGTAACGCTTACATGCCATTTTATTAAAAACAGCTTCAAAGTTTTCAATAAAAATTGCCACTTTTGACGAGGTTTTACTCTTCTTTAATATTCTGTAAGTAATATTTCGGTAATAGTGTTAGGAAACCGAAAAATTGAGAAAATGTCCCAAAAAATGGCAGCTGGCGTGAGGATGGCGCAAGACCGTAAAGCCAGTCCACACTAAGGAAATTAGAAAACTTTAAATTCCGTAGTGGTAGCTGCGATCTTGTGGTAATCCATTATAGATATAGAGATAATCATGTTATTGTTGTGGATGATTATCCCTATATCTGTAGCACTACTAGTTCGTTATTAGGGGCCCACAAAACATGGTTATGGGCTACATTACTTATTAAAACATATTTTTCTATATTTAGCAACAGGATTTATCTACTTTCTCGTTGCCAGGGCGAGGAAAAATCAGTTTTCCGTCGTACGATTACATAACTTTCTCTTCTTACAAAGTAGTACAAAGTAGTAAGGGCAAGAAAGTAAAAAAAAAAAAATTAAAAAAACCCTGAAAATTGTAGGTATTTGTTAATAAAACAGATTCAATGTATTGATTGTACAGAAACGAAAAGTAAACTATCGCATTAACTGAAATGCTCTCTAAATAATTTGTGTCAAAATATTGTTAAATATTTGAAAATATTTTCGAAAATGTGCATTTTTGTGTTTTTGCGAACTTAAGATTTAGCAGGCTTGTTATTGATGACCATGGCAAGAATGTTGGATGCACAATTTGTTTATTTGACGAGATGAAAATAATATATAACATAGCAGCCATGAAAGATCAAGTTTCAGAGGGTAATTTTAGCACATAAAGTGTTTGAGGTATGAAATATTCACAGAATAATAGAATACGGTATATTTGTCCCCGTAGAAATACGTGCTGTTGTAGTGGCACCAGTTGTTCTATTGTACTGTTAGCGGAGCGAAAAATCGAGAGAACGTGAAAAAATGTCTTAGACGTCGATAAGTAGGAGATGAGAAGAGGATGGGGGCCAAAGTGAAAAGCCCGCGCAGACAAAAGATATGACGCAACAACTCGTCGGTGGTTCTGTAGCATGACTAGTTTCTGTTTGTTGAATTGTAGATGGTTAGCGCGTGTGGGTTGAGGGGCGCGCCCGGAAGGAAGAGGGCGGGTAGGCGAGGCGCGGTGGCCGGGCTGGGCCTGGGTTCTTCCTGGTGCAGGACGCGTGCCGAGGGCCGCGGCCAGCGCCGCCGCCAGCGCCGCCGCCAGCGCCGGCGCCCTTGTTTGCGTCGGTCGGAGCGGATTCGTCTCGCCGGCGCGGGGCGGGGTGTGGCGGGGCGGCGCGCAGGGCCCTGAGCCCGATGTGGCGCTCGTGCGGCGGCGGCGGCGGCGGGGCGAGGAGGGGAAGGGGCGGGGGCGGGGGCGGCGGCGGCGCGCGGGCCCGCGCGAACAGTGCGCTGAGGCGCTTTGCGGCGCGCGGACGCAGCGAGAGCGGCAGCGACGACGAGAGCGAGGGCGAGAGCGAGAGCGAGGGCGAGAGCGAGAGCGGGAGCGACAGCCACTGCGCCCGCGACTGCGAGGGCGAGGGCGAGGGCGCGCGAGAGCGGGCGAGAGCGGGCGAGGCGTCCTCGGCAGCCGCCACCATGACGGTGAGCTACCAGTACGAGGTGGCCTCGTCCACGAGCGGCGGCTTCACCCGCCTGCTCTTCATGTGGAAGGGCAGCCTGTACAAGCTCATCTACCGCGAGCTGCTGCTGTTCCTCGCGGCCTTCGGCCTGCTCAGCGCCCTCTACAGGAACACCTTCAACAGCGACCAGCGAAAGTAAGTGCGCGCGCAGCCCGACGCAACGGGCGACGGAGCCCCTGGCTGCGGCTTCGTCTTGTGTTCTGGGAAACGCTCGCGCAAAATCTATGCCAGCGTAACCGAAATAGTGGGCTGCGCTGACAGGGGATTTTGTAATGAAAAATAACACAAGCGTGATTACAAGCTTGCGCAGTGATCGAGCGGAACGGAGGCAACGAAAGGAATTTGTCTCGTTTCGCTGCCGACGAAATCTCTTCGCGTACGCTATTGGTAATGTTCCTCTCTTGTGTCTTCTATTCGGTGTATAATACCCAATTCTGAAGAGATTTCTGAAAATTGAATAGGCAATGATGTGTCTCCCAAATCTAGAACGTTATCCAGAGCAAATTCTGAGATAGTCTGTTGTCTAACTCCTAGACAGTAAATATAGATCCCCACTTAAAAATTGACCTATATATGTTGTGTTTATATTTTTTGGTGTTATAATGAACATGGAGAATTGTACTTTTTATTTTGGTAGAAACATCTTAGTGTTGCACTTGGGCGTTCTTAAACAACTAAAGCATACTTTTCTGAGCGAGTGGTGGGCCCAGATTTGTGTGAATATTTTTCTGCTAATAATTGATCACTTTATTTTGTGTTTTAATCTTTGATGCAATGGGACATGAATTTTCCTCTGGTTCAGATTTCACTTGAAATATCATCTCGTTCTGTTCTTTAGAAGATAGGAATGATTTGTAGACTCTGAAGCACCCCTCCATTAAGACGTTTTGACAGAATGAGTGAAATAAATAGTTTCCTTGAAGCATGCGTTTTAGATATGATATTTGGGTGATTTCCAAGTTTTTCTTGTGAAGTGTAAATTTTATTTTTTTAAAAAGTGCTTCATACATTTCCAACTTTTCGGCATATTTGATCACTTCGTACATTCGTTTCTGGATTTGAATAATGATTTCTTTTAGAGAGTTTAGTTTTGAGGTATCGCCATGAGTACTCGAATTGATTAATTTTTGGGGCGAGGAGACGTATTATAATGCATTTTGGAGTGTTATATAATATCCTAAATCTAGAATTATGGCCCGTGCGCATTGGTTCATTATCTTGCATGAAAACAGAACTGTCTCTGTCTCAATTTTTCGGCTCTGAATGCCAGATTCGTCATAAGAATGTTAATATAATGTTTATGATGCATCCCTATAAACTCTGAAGACTGACTAGCAGCCACTTCAATCACTGTGCTGGACTGGAGCAAGCAAATATTTTCCTTCTAGTTTTGGCTGCACAATTTTTCTAACCCTTTTTTTATTGAGCTTACGGAAAAAAACATTTATGTGCCTTCATCTGTAAATAGAACTTCATCCCAGAACTCTATAAAATAAGTCTGATAATGACTGGCGTATTGTATTCGCTTCGTTTTCTGCTATTTACCTGATTAATGATTGTTTTTCATCTTGCATTTCTCCAATGGAATGCAGAATAATGCAAACATTTCTGAATAATGGATGACCTGATATTAAGTTTTAAATCTGATTTTACTTCACCGCTAATTTTTACAGCACTTTCTGTAGAGATTGCGTTAATTTTTTAGTCTAACATAATCGTTTAATCGTAGATTGTCTCTCTCCAAACGTCTCAAGAAATACCTGAATTAGGTATTTTCGTCTTCTTACCGTTTTAAATATTTTAAAATAGCAACAAGAATAATGAACTTAAATGATAATCCTTCTCTCATCTCTGTTAAAAAAAAAATTAAGTCGCATTTTATAGAGTATTATCACTTGTTCAAAAGGACTGAGTGAAAGATACAATGATACTGTCACAGACAGGACTCGTAGATTATATTTGATGTGAGAAATAAAAAGATTAATAGAAGGAGTAAGAAAGACATGTGTAGGAAAACTTTATTTGCATCAATCTGATGGACTCTTGACTACCCTGTCTCTGTGTGACTACACTTCGTACACTGTTTATCTTGAGGGGAATATTCCTGCCTTACGTTTCGAATTAAATCTGTTTATTGCCCATTGTAACTCATAAAATGTAATATTGAAAGTTTGAAATGAACGAATACTGTTTTCTACGACTGCCTAATGTAAATATCATTATAATTTGAAATACCTATTATAATGATGAATAAGATACGTATTTTGTCAACTTTTATGACAATTTGTGGAGTATAGGGTTTCGGAATATTTTTCTCGTGATGAAATTTTCCTTTCATTCATTGCCACGAAGGCTGCCGATACATTTGTAAGGTAGTAATATTTTAGAAATGAACGTTAATTGAGCTTGAAGACTACGTCTATCCAAGCTCAAATTCTCGAACAGTAGAATTCGGTTACTCTAAAGAGAAGAATTTTGACGGTTAATTCACATAAGTACTGGTTTATTTTGTAGATAAGATACTCGTTTCCTTCATCCGTTCGAATTCTATTTGGTTAATAGGTCTTTAAAAAAATAATATTTTTGCAACTAGCGTTGGTGGACAACTTGAATTTTACTTTAATTTATAACTCAGTCTTGAGTGTCGCAAATTGTCTGAATGACGTACGCTCGTGTGTACCTCCCTTATTCGCGGAAATGGTTTTGAATATAACTGTTGATCGGCGCGTTGAAGCGCTGCCTCCCGACAGCCGGATTGGCATTTTGGGGCGCAAGGACACGACCCACGCCGAGTTCCATTAGAAAAGAGGCCCCCACTACACACAGTACTGCTCTGAACAACCTGCACGCATACTTAGCAGACAGTTGCCAAATCTGAGAAATTCGTTACGTAGGAGATAAACGTTCATCATATAATGATCGCAGCTCCCGAACGGCATGAAACGCCTCTTCCCGAACAAGCGAAACCAAAGAGTTTCTTGCACGAATGCGTGTCCTTACTCCACTTTTTTTAATATTTATTTTATTTTTACAGATCATACATAGTTCAGTACATATAACACTTTACATATGTATTGATTGCTTACATTCTAAATTACCTAAAATTAAACAAAAAACTAATTCGGGTGAGGAAATCTTTTCCAGACACCTCTAAAAACAATCTACTTCGGCAAATTTGGTTAGGAATGCCTGGTACGGATATCTATTTTTTAATCGGGTTCTATGAGGAGATTTCCGGAGTCTGAAGTTGTCTAGATGAGGAATTTGTGGTATGGAGTGATAGAACTGGGTTGAGAGGGTCCTCACTCCACTGTGTGGTTCCGTACGGGAGAACGGTGTCCACTCGCTCAGCTGTTGATGCTTTCTCCTTGAGTGAATCTGGCCTAGAAAACGTAACGACTGCCTTCGCCGATCCATTATCTCTATTCTGGCCGGCTCTCGTCTGATGGTTACTTCTGTTCTTCGAGTCTGTTAGCATGCCAACACTTTTTTTTCCGTTTCCCCTCTTGCCCATCTATACTTGTTGCGTCCGGAGGTGTATTACTAGACATCGGCTGTTTAGGCGCCCAAAAGGCTCTGAATGTGGATTGACTAAGTGTGTCTGGGCGCGACAACTGCTGAGCGGAATCACTAATCAATCAATCATTCGTTCAATCTCAGCATTGTGTATAAAAGTAATACATAAAAGGCAAAAATGTCCAATACTTCAAAAAAGACATTATGGTAAAAGTAATTTATGCAAAAAAAGCATTATAAAATTTCGTCGTATCTCATCATTTGTCATGACTCGTGCGCAGACATAGCACCCTTTAAATACGTTCGATAGAATAAAACCGGCATTGGATGTTATTAGGGAAACCTAAACATCCAATGTTTATAGGACATTTAGGCCCGTATTCATAGTCATGACTTATAATAAAGAAAACCGTAAGGACTTCCTTATAACGTTTTCCAATTCATAGTAGCAACTTATCCATCCACATAAGAAAATCCTTATAACTATAAGGAAGGTCCAGCCTTCACTTATAAGTGAACCCTCTCTTGATGCGTTGAAAATTGTCGTAATTTGAAAGAAATGGAAATGGACGACTATTTCAAAGATTATGAGGGTTTTTACAGTGGCATCTTTCTTTGTAGCAGCAAGCGATATTTACGTGACATGTAACATTTACGTGATATGTAACATAAGTTTTTGGTAACATTGGTGACTAAAACCACCTCTAACTAATAGATATTTACTGATTTCACCACCATGTAAGCCTTTGTTTAAGATATTGGCACTATTTAAGAAACTGTGTAGGTTAGGTTACCTCACGGACGCAAGCATATGATAGTTCACGGCCAGTTTAATGGAGCGCTTCTGGTAAGATTCAAGAAGCCGTGAAACAGCCAATACACTGTTGCCATACGAGACACTGCTAGCATCGCACTTATTATAAGTATCGTCTATGAATACCAAATGTGCATAAGCATTTCCTTATCCAAAGTAACTTCTTATAGCTTAAGTATTCTCATATCATATAAGTGACGACTATGAATATGGCCCTTAATTTTGTTATTAAGGCGGGGGACTTCTTTTCTGCCACAATTTCCTTTATTTTTGCTGTCCGTAACATTTCCACATTTTCGTCTTATAAAAACTTTTATTTTGTCTTGAGTCTTCTCGATTTCTGAATTATAATGTTCATCACTCATCTGTATTCCATGTGTGCGCATTAGAAAGTAAGTTTTCCTCCATTCTAAATTTGAGTGTTTAAAGTTAAATTTCACTTTCACATTAATTTAATTTCACTTTCGAAGCGCAGAAACGAATGGGGCCTGATTAAATTATAGCTTGGATCTCTTTCAAAAGAATTATGGATAACACTTTCAACTAACAAACAATCCCATATACTTTCCCCACGTTCCGTGCATGTCAATATTCAATTTGCATGAGGATCAAAAACGGAGTTAATGGTGAAGATTTCACGCCGGTCGCTTGGAAACGACTTTGCCCAAAACATGATTGTCGATTGTCCATCAAATTAATAATGTTAAGAAAGTAAGTTCAGGTTGCCTTGATTGGTTCAAACCCTTCAATCTTTTTTCACTCTCTTGAAATTTTAATGGCACCAAAATGTAGAGAATATAACATTTCGAAGTACATTGATTTTTTTTTTCACACCCGCAAGCATCATTGCAGTATAAACAAAATATGGATCGACGTAGATAAATTAAACTCCGTGAGTGATGGAGTCACCTGATATATTTGAATTATCAATGACAAGTGTACGTGGCTGAGGGCCGGATGCATAAACGTTTGATGTGATGTGTGTTTGATGTGGAATCTATATTCACACATAATGCTATATTCACACATTTATTCTGCGTGCAATATAGATAAAAGAAATTAACATATATATGTTAATTTCTTTTATATATAAAAGCTTTATTTGAAAAAATATACAAATATAACAAAATTTGCATTTGATATCGTAGGCTTCCGCGGCCAGAGTCATGATCTGGGCTGTCCGGGTGACGCCGCGTCGAAGGCTGGGGTGCCGACGACCCGGACAGCCCAGATCAAAATTTGCATTTGCACAAAAAGGTGTGATTCAAGAAATCCAGTTTTTTAATCAGACCTAGAATAATTAGAATAAGCAGAAGTAAAGTAAAGAAGTAAAGCAAAGCGTGCAGATTACATGCAATTATAATAGCTATTATAATAGCTGAAAAGCTAATACAGAACATATGTGAATAATACAAAGGAAATATGCATAAAGAATATCGTAGTGAAACAGTAGAAAGACAATTGTAGTAAGCATAAATGTTTCCCTTTTTTTGAATTCTTTTTCTTCTAACACCAACTTCGAAGCTTATTTCATGTCAATAATTTTTCTTCACCGCAAGCAATTGGAGGTGAGAGAGAGAGAGACGGCGAGAGAGAGAGACGGCGAGAGAGAGAGACGGCGAGAGAGAGAGACGGCGAGAGAGAGAGACGGCGAGAGAGAGAGACGGCGAGAGAGAGAGACGGCGAGAGAGAGAGACGGCGAGAGAGAGAGACGGCGAGAGAGAGAGACGGTGAGAGAGAGAGAC